>JANFAA010000089.1:0-104323 GCA_024663435.1 Pisolithus sp. B1
ATCCAGGGCTGGGTCCATGAACGCCCTACGGGTCCTTGCAAGTCTTGCGACGTCCTTGCGGGGAATACTACGAGTCTCTAACCGTGTAACAAAATACTCATGCGCCAGGAATTCGATGATAAGACGAAGAATTTCGGTAATTAGGAGGCAAGGGTGCATGTTATGTTACTGCAAGGGTAATAGCGAAACGAGACGAGTGTTCCAATAGCTTAGATAAGCACCACAGGATACTCCTATTGTTACGAAGTACACCATGACCCCATACGTTGATACAGCGATAATCCACACAGCGAGTCCCTCTAAGATACAGACGTCATTTTCCATGCTTGCAAGTTTGACTACGTACGGGTACACTTGCTGATTAGTACGCTGTGGTTACTTCTGTTTCCCTCCGATCTCCGACAGCGGTCATGGCAGCGGAAAGTAATAGCAAGTTACCGCTAATCGAGGCGTGACACTCCGTGAGCAGGCTGCTCGCGTGAAGGTTGCCCCACTATCTCTCATGATTCCATAAAAAGTCTGGTATTATGGTCAGCCAAATTTCGCCGTTCCGATCAAATGACGGTGTCACTGATCGTTGCTAAGTGGACTCAATCCGCACAACAAACCCCATGAACTACCTCCGTTGCGGAGACCTTCGCAAGCCATTGTATGATAAACAGGGCAGTGACTTTCTGCCATAACGCTGCTAGGAGTGTGTGCGCGTGACGTAAATGTGAGGTTCTAGGAAAGGAGCCCGAAAATCAAACATCAGTGTTAGCCCATTAATCTGAGGAAGAACGAGTGTTCCCAGCGGCTGTAGAGTCTAAATATTCAGAGATAGAAATACCCACCCATTATGCATTCTCGCCCGTCTAATGCGACTGCATGGACTATAGCAACCCGACCACCAGCAGACATCTTCTTGCGATTGAGAGGATCTGAAGGACTCGAAGACGGGTCTTCTTCACAAGTTCTATGATGAGCGACGTTAGGAGATGCACCAATTGAAGCAGCCACCGCCACGTAGACATTCACTCATGTAATAACATGGAGAGAGCGTTTGGAAGCGAAGGAGATGTCCAAAGGGGACAATTGAAAGATCGACGTGCATTGCGAGGCGGCATGACTGTCCCTTGTTGTCGCTATTGCCGTATTGTAAACTTGAATGGGTGGCAATGGCGATTAGGGAGCGGAAATTGCCCAGGGAATCTGTGAACTCTTTTGAATCACCGAGGCGCAAGTCGGATCAATCCACGGTGGCGGTCGAGTGTTGCCACGAAGCCAGGTTGCGGTACGTACCCTTGTGAGCCCTTGGACTGCCTCGAACTCTCCCCATCCTGCTCAGGACGGCAGTCCCCAGGGCCAAACTCGAGAAATGAATGGAGGACTTTTCCCTCGTCCAGCCCCCAGCTACAGACATACTGTCCGCGTGTCACAACGATGGAGGCATGAAGGGGATCCGAGCGAAGTGGAATAAAAAACGAAGGGCTTGGCTTCCGACGCTGAAAGGCAGTGTAGGTTAAAAGGGAGGACGTGGAGTACCGTAGATTGGAAATTCCGGCCGATTCAATGAGCTAGGTGAATTTGAAAATTTTAGGCGGGGCTATGGCGAAGTGTGGCATGTTTGTGGACAGGGAACTTGCAGCCCGCTTCGGGGGGATTTTCAAACACTGACGGAAAATGATCGGTAGAGAAAAGCCAGAAAATATTTCCCTCTAGACGAGGGGACCAGCAAAAAAATATACAGGACTGGCAGTATTGTCGCCCTCAACAGAGGCGTTCGTCTGTAAATTATCAGGTCCGCCAATCGATGCCAACGGGTTGTCAATGTCGTTTGCGGAGTTCGACTGGGAGTCAGCAGACCGGCACCAGACAATTCCAGCCAAAACCTTCCGAGACCTTGGATACCCCGACATCTCTTGCAACGACTGTCTTTGCTCAGATCTTCGTTTGTCGAAGCCTTGGGGCACAGCGAAAGGCACGGCCCACGGACTCTTGGAGGACTTCGTCGCACACATCAAATTTTCTGCTTAAGACATAAACTTCCAGTCGACCATCTGAACGTGATGGCGCATGTCAGCATCTTTAACATCAGGAAGGGGGTCACCACAATCTTGCCCAGCTCTGGTTGGGCGGCCTTCGTGGCGAATGCCACGATGAAAAAAACTCCAATAACTTTACTGTGAAGGATAGGCGGCACTTGTTCATCGCAGAACTCACTTGAGGCACGTCAATGCATACTGGCATCTTCTATCCTTGACCCTTCAAAAAGGCGGACACGACAACTGGTCAAGGGGAGTAGTCTCCGGGGAGCCCCACAGGGGCAGCATGACCAGTGAGTGTCTTGGTTCTCTCAAACACACTCCGTTCATCCTGAGGCAAGTTAAGAAGAGGGTATTGGCGCAGCCTCATTCGAGAGACGGATTTCTTGCTGGTGGTTTCCCCTCCTAAAACTTGATGTGGACGGTTTCTTCGCGGGGCACTCGACTTCTACTACATCAAAAAAAGAAATCGTTGCGGCATTTGAGGACACACGTTGAGTTGCACCCTAAGTCTCGTGATGGGGTGAGTGACTTGCCTGACTGTAACGTGATGTGACATGCCCCTGTTTCAGATGTCACGTCACATAACCCAGAGGGCAGAAGCTGAAGCACCGATATCGCATTCGCACCAGGTTAACAGCGTACTGGGATGGCATATGGCATGTGTATGGATGAGCTCAGCTGCGTACAGGAAAAGAGTCTACCGATGGTGTTTCGTCGTGCGGTCGGGTTTTGGCCGGGACAGAGGATCCTGTGCGATGTAATCCCACTCGCCATAACTAACACCAAGGAAGTAAACTGCCGTGCCATGAGAGTCTGCTAGGTCAACGATCACAAACCTCGACCGTGGGGGACCTACGAATATGGAAGGTTCATTCTGCGAGGTCCTTCCGGAAGGACGATCAGGTGATCCAATGTAGTCATGGGGTCTGGGCGTTGCTCGTCTCTAGCAACGACTCACTCGATGGGTTTCTCGGGGTCCAAATCTTGCATTGCATTTGAACGTGGCCCATGATGATGAACAAAGTGCGACCACGGAGGCAGATCATTTGTGGACCCAATGCATGGTACAAACGTCCGCGTCAGACCGAATAAGTGCCAGTGCCAGGCTCCAGTCCCGTTTCGAGGCTGCAACCCTGGCGGAGTCTCGCATGTGGACAGCCCACTCTGTGCATGCATCACTGCCGTTTTTTTTTCTTCATTTTCTTTTCTATTGCGTATTCTAGCCCCGCTTGGCTATTTAAATTTTAGGCCGCATGCGGGGTTGTTGGTATTTTCTTTTTCTTTTCGCTCGTGCAGCTTTGAATTTCTGCATTCGATGGATTCAGGAAAACTGTCCAACTACAGGCCTTCGTACTTCTTCAGGTTCCATCCGTATGCGAGGGTCGGGCCTTCCGCTCGGGAGAGAACAATGGTAGGTGCTGACACTAGTACACGGTTCGTTTCTTGGGGGTGCTGATGGTGACTAGGCCACGTTGTACACTTCCGACGACAACAGCCTTTTGTCTGACAAGCAAGGCCCATCGCGTCAAACTGTCGTCCCTGGCTTCGTAGGTCCTCGCAACATTCCCAAATGTCTCTGTTGATCACCTTCGCTCCAGATTCCCCCTAACGTCATGGCTAGGGAGCTAGAAGGTATCATCAACGTCAAACACTCCATCGATGCGCCCCGGCGGACGCCAAGCATGTCCACCCTGGTGATTGTAAGCAATTACTTTCACCACTGCTCGAACGGAATTCATATATTTCCTAGGACCTAGCATTGTTGGTGTGCCGCAAGCCATCTCCTGCCCCATGACCAGGAGTACGAGGGGTTGGTAAACATAGCTGTAACAGCTTAGATGAAACAACTTCTGTCTTTACACATCCTCGTGACATTCGTCCCATACCGACTCTTCCCTCGCCTAATCCTAGTGTACAAAACCATAGAATCTACAAGTTAATACCTTGAAAGGGAGATATACAGACCAGAACTTGAGCTATGTTGACTTGCTTGTAGGAAACCCCCAGGAATTAAAACAAGTGATAAGGTTATCGACTAACGTGAGCAATGGGTACGGTGAACGATTAGATCTGATAAGACGATAACATCCGTAACGAAGGGTAGTATCAATCTGCCTCTCAACGCGTCAGGTGAGTCTTCAAAACGTGACGCCCCTTGCCAACCTTCCGCATAACATGTACAGTCGCGCTGAGAAATCTTTATGCCACCACGGAAAGCCTATCATCGTTGGGCATGACATTGCATATTGAGTTGTTATTCGCTTCGACGATCGTATGGGGAAACGATTTGCGCTAGACGAAGTCGGCGCGTACGAGAAACCCCAATAATTGTTTGAGGCATCATCGGCAGGCCTCCTTCTAGTTTTGCTATTCAATAATTACAATTCTGTAAGGGCACTCTTCGGCGTTCAGATCCCAAGAATAGCGCCAGTTAGCGGTGCCCTGCTTTAATGCTGATCGGTCGAACGTGGTCAAGGGAGGAGGAATGTCACTCTTGCTATACACATGTCGTGAAAAGGGATATATGCATCGAGATAACGAGTGAAACCCACAATTCAAACGTTAGAACTCATGCACCAGCCATGCATATCAACCAGCGCAACCACAAGTTCAGCCTCCTTAGCGATGGCGAAAATGGAACGTATATCGTTCTCCCTCATTTGTTGATATCGCACGGATTGTAGCGGCACTTCCTTGCTTGGGACCAGGGGGACAGCAAAAGGTGTCCCTGATGAATACGTTAGCAACAAAACAACTCCCCAAAGGAAAGAACGCACAATGCAAATAGGCGTCACCGAATATCCTGTTTTCCTATCACCACGTCACACAGTTGAATACGCGGTAGCCACGAGCGCGTAGAAGCGTTCCTGGGACGGTGATCTGCCAATAGGTCAATTCACCGAGGTGTAAGTTGGAGTAGCTTCAAAGGTCATTCGAGTGCCACCACCAAACTAAACTGTGAATCTTGTCCCCCCAAAGCTTCAAGTCGCTCTGGACTCCCCCCAATCCGATCGAAAAGGCCACACTCGAGATATGAATAAAGTGGTCCACCAGTTGGGTGCTCGAACCATGTGCTTTGCCCAGCCAGTGCGTTTCGGCATTAACTGCACGAAGGGGGACGTTCTGCGAGCTGCAAGACGGGCGGTGATAAATACGCGAGTTTGAAAGAAACCTCAAATTCAACAGAAAAATGGGAGTACCATCAGACGGGGCTTCCAAACACTGAACCGACAAGGTGGCAGGAACAATTAAAAATTTTTTAGACGGCGATGTGGCTTGTTTGCGGACAGAAAATGAGGTGGCCATTTCGCAGATGTTCGACGAGCAGTGGAACCCACATGAGCGACCACAAGATAAATTTAATTGTCACCTCGCTCTTGACGAAGGGGAGACACTGAAAAAATACCCAGGGGAACAGACTACATCGTAGTTGTGAGAAGACGTGTTTGTCTGTGTGTCAGGTCCATCGTCAGAGCCGCTGGCATGTGCGGAGTTCGAGGGGGGACCCACATCACTGCACTCTTGCACCAGACCCACTCCCACCGGAATTTCTGACGTCTAGAATACACCGCATCTCTTGCAATCGGCGTGCTTTGTCGCAACGCTCGGACATTATTTCGTTGAAGCGCAGGTGGCAGAACCCAGAAATTCTTGGAGAACATTATCGCACACCTCAAATCTTGCGCCTACCTTAGACGCAAAATTTCCAGTCGACGGTCCACCAGTTTTTGCACGCGACGGCGGAAGCCAGCACCTTGAATACCGAAAGGGGGGTCACCGCGGTCTCGTCTGGCTCCAATGCAGCATTCTTCGTTACGAGGCACCACGGTGAAAATCGCAGCAGTTTCGCTATGAAGTGTAGGTTGGTCTGGCTTGTCGCTGAACTCACTCGATGCACGCCAAAGCACTCTGGCATTTTCTAATTCTCGATCGAGTTCAAAAGGTGACACGGAGACGGGTTGAGGGAAGTCGCCACTTGAGGGTCGCGCAGATGCAGCATGACTAGTGAGTGTCTTGATTCACTCAAATACACCCCATTCATTTGGAGGCATGATCGGACGAGAGTATTGACGCAGCCTCGGTTGATGGACAGGTTCTTGCTGGCAGCTCCACCTTGAAATACTTGAAGCGAGCAATTTCTTCATTGGTTCAGTGTCTTCTATCACACCAGTGGTCTTGGAAAAGAGCATCGAGACATTCGAGGGCACACACGTTGAGTTGCACTTCAAGTCTCATGATGGTGGTGAGCAACTTGCCTGCTGAAATTTAGCGCGCTATAGCAGCAGCGTGACGTGACATGCCCCTTTTTGTGTGACAGGTCACGCAATATTTCTCACCCACTAGTGCTGGGTTCACGTCGGGTTTGCATTCGCGACAGAACTAGGAAGATGGTGTAAAACATTTATATGAACCAGAAATGCGTACAGGAGGATACGTTGACGGTGACATTTTGTAGTGCGGGTCGTCTTGGATAGGACAGAGGACCCAAAATGTCACTGCTGCACCACTGGCCCTACATGAAGTTCAGCTGCGCCGTTGAGACTCTTCCTATACTGTCGATGACGGAAATCAAGGGTATGGCCGCTGTCATAGGAAGCCTACGATGGAAGGAGGAAGGTCTACTTCAGTGCTGCCCTCTTTACAGGGTGGTGGTTCCGAGTGGATGGTCCGCCCGTCTGGTGTGCTCCTGGACGTGTCGTAGGCGGCTGGTAGCGAGGGCAGCTTATTTTGAAGCGGGAGGTCTTTCATTGGCGTAAACGCGGTCAAAGTTCCTGGGACCCATAGGATGCTGCCGCGGAAGCAAACATATGTTGGCCGAGCGCGGGTGGCGAATGTCAATTGAGTAAGCGCCGAGATAGGTCCCCGTGTCCGGCCTGGTCTGAACCCTGGCGGAGTCTACAACATGGACCATTGAATCGATTTACGGCTTGACTGTTTCTATTGCATGTTTTTGGACCCCGTTTTACTATTTAAGTTCTGCATCGCAGTGCCGGGTCTCTGGTGTCTTTTTTTTTCCGCTTCATTCTCCAATCTTTTCCTGCCACACCTAATGGACTCAGGAAAACTTCCAAACTACAAATCGTCGTACTTGTTCAGGTTCCATCCCTACGCGAGGGTGAAGCCCTCTGCCCGCGAAAGAGTAATGGTAAGCCCTGGCGTCTGCAAAACCCGTCAGTTTTGGATGCTCACAGTGGCTAGGCCGCGCTGTACACTGACGACGGTGACCTCTTATCTGACGAACCATGCTTTATCCCATCGTATGCAGCTGTCGCCCCGGAATTTGTGGGTTCTTGATGACGTACCCAGATATCATTCTGCTGATCCCCGCCCTAGAATTCGTCTAGTGTCATCGCTCAGAACCTGGACGATGCTGTGAACGTCATGCACCCTGTCAATGCTCCCCGAAGGAGGTTGAGCGTGTCCACCGTGGTGGTTGTAAGTACAGCTACTTTCATCTCACAGTGAACCAGTTTCACCGTAAATTCCCTAGGACCTAGCGCTGTTGATGTGTCACAAGCCACCCACCGCTTGACCGCGTTTATGATCTCAGCTTCAGCAGCGCAGATGAAACGACTTTTATCTCGTGTGGCTTTGCCACCCGGCCTCTATCTTGATTCCACTTCTCTCGTCTCTCTCGTTGACTTTGGTTTCCTCGCGTGTCTAACAGAAGCAAATCTTTGCAAGTGTCATGTACATTATCGAGTATATAAGAACATGTAAACTTCGGGTTAATGCGGACGTCCTCCTACCATCGGAGAATTGTATTCTCTGCTTGCTGGGGGCCGAAGACGTGTTGTTCTGCAGGCAGACTTCAAATAGGAACGTCTAATGCAACAAGCATTTTCCTTGCAGTTTTTTTTTTTTTTTGGCTTCGTTGTATATGCAACCGACAAACGATCCTCCAGTACAGTAATATACAAGCAGTAAGAGGAACCCGTATAATCTAGGGGAGAGGATCGGTACACGTTCGTGTCAACGTCAAATGACCTCGTACTCGAGCGGCGGTAGAATGCATCCTTGATTGCTCTTGCTATTGTATAATCTTTCGGTCTTGGAGGCTTTGGAGTCTGCCCTGGCAGAACATAAACCGCTCGAAGGAGTCCTTCGGATAGCTCGTGGTGATGACAATGGGAGACTGAGACGTACTACGAGCCTGGATGTCCCAGCACCGACTCGGATGTGGCAACTTGTCCGGTGCTTAACGGAGGGCTAAGAAAACAACAAACGTGAAATGTCATACCTACAAAAATGATCCTAGTGCTTATCTTCTCCATGTAAACTTTTCTCGGAGTAAAGCGCCTCCCAAGGTGGTCCGCTGGTAGTACCGTGTCGCCTGGTACTCGGACCCATCCCCACATGTGGCTCATTACCCTGGTGTAGATTTGTCAGATCAATCAGTCTACTACCAAGACGGACCACCCGAACACACCTTAATGGTATAAATAGGGATGTCAAGAAAGACTCTGAAACGGGAAGACAAGAAGGGTATCTACAGTGCCATTCCTAAATGCATCTTTGCCACTGGCTACTGGCGTGATATCAACGCATTTCGATAGGTCCGTATAAGATCGCGAGGCTTTTCGGTCCTGCGTGAACTTGCGAGAGCCTAAATTCGAAGAGACAGAAGGTGCTGTTACCCAGGGAGTTCATGGCCAATCAATGAGGTAGGAGTAGCAAACATTTGGTCAGAACGGTGGCAAATGTGATTCGTCCGTGGGACAACTGGTCGAATCTTATGGGATTGGGTAACCTCCTCAATTCAAAGGTGGACTCAAACAAGGAGCGGAAATAAGACACGTGGCATTTCACTGTTATCCTCATGAATACAAAGAAAGCCCAGTCAGTAACGGGAAACAAGGAGTGAAAACAACTCTCCTCCTGATCGCTGCAAGGTTTGCTATGGTGATACCACCACATGTGCGGACAACGTACCACAAACTCGTTCATCCGAATTACCTTTAGAGACCAGAAGTGAGCCGCCAGGCAAGCACACGACGAGCGGACTCAGGGAGGATTGCGTTCTCCAGAGAACGCAACGCGTTGGGTCCATAAACGCCTTGCAAGCCCTGCGATATCCTTGCGACGAATAGCAACAGGTGCATTCGCGTCAGTAGCTCTGTTGCCCAGCAAGAGTCCAAAGATGAGGTACGGAACTTCGGTGATGCGAAGGCAACGGTGCATATTGTATCGTCGAAAGAGTGCGATCCTGCGGGCTTACTTCTGTAACACTCATCTTGGGGACGTGCTCACAGTCGAAGCAACGTCTTTGGGCCACCTGTTCGAGGTGCAGGACATCCTGCGTGCCCAGACTCTGCAAAATGGCAATCAGGCTTCTGCAAGTTTTGGTCGAAGTCACCGGCCTCGCACGCTTTCAAAATTATACCAGCTTGGACTTGTTTACCCTTCAAAGCTTTACGCTACAGCCTGTACCCCTGACGAAGCGCCCCATGGAGGTACTCACATTCACCACGTCTGTTCCGATTTCTACACGTGTAGAATCCATTGATCATTGATAGGAAACAGAAATATGTTAGAATCGCGCTCGCATTGAGAGAACCACAAAAATACCCCAAGCGGTCGTCCTGCGTGCCCTTCTTGCCCTCTAGGTGGCCCTGAGCACCTGTCTGCTTTCCCTCGAGTACTAATAACCGGAGTAAAGGCTCGGCATCATCAAGACAGATGAACATCCGGCACAGGGAACATCGACTTCAGGGATTGGCCCCCGAAGGCAGTTCACCGTCCTAGAGTCGAGTACCGTACACCGTGCACACGAGCTCATTAAGTGGCAGGAAGACGTAGTGAAAGGATCGACGTACATTGCAAGGTGGTATATGATCACGTGCTGAGTTCGTTGTCTTCCGTGCATTCGTGTATAACAACGACTAGGGCGATCTGCCAGCTTCACCGAGGCGTAAGTCAGATCGGACAACAATGTCGCTCATCAAGCCAGATTGTGGCCCACACCCCTGCCAAGCCCTGGGCAGCTCTGAACACTCCCCCGCTCGGCTCAGAAGGGTAGCCCCCGGGACAAGCCCGAGCAGTGGGTAGAGCATGTTTCCCTCATCCAGTTCCCAGTGAAGCCGACTGTGCAAGTGCAAAAGCGGAAGGAATCCGCGACTGTGAGAAATAACTTGGGCTAAACGTGGAGACGTGGAAAACCGTGGTCTGTAACGATCCGGTCGACTTGACGAAGCGGATTTGAAGATTTTTGGTGGTGTCATAGCCAAGCGAGGCAGTAGCACATCAAAGTTGTGGACAGGAAGATTGGTTCTCGTTGAGGGGGACCAAGGAAAGAAACGCCTGGAAGTGTGCTCGCCAAAAGTCATATGTACATGTTGGCGGACCGATGCTGATCAAACTGAAGTTGCTCTTGACACGCTATATAAGCGAGGCGCAGTGGTTCAATATGTGATGCTCTTGGCTGGTGGGTCTGTGCAACTTCTTTGAGCGGGGCGGGAGAATCTGGACGTTATCGCTGGTCGGGGAACCTTCAGCGAAGTCGCAAGATCGGCGGTACTAGGCACCCGATTGTGAAAGAAAGCTCAAATTCAACAGAGACATGAGGATACCGTCAGACAGGGCGTTCAAAAGGGAATTTTGACGGGGTGGAAGGAAAAATCGAATTTCTTTTGGACGGCGATATGGCGAAGTGTGGCTTGTGTCGGTGGACTAAAAATGAGGTGGCCATCTGGCAGATCTTCGACGAGCAGTGGAACCCGCATGAGCGACCCCCAGAGAGAATTAGTTGTCACCTCACTCTCAATGAAGGGGAACCGTTAAAAAAATACCCAGTGGAACAGACTACATTGTAGTTGTTAGAAGACGTGTTTGTCTGTGTGTCAGGTCCATCGTCAGAGCCGCTGGCATCTGCGGAGTTCGAGGGAGGACCCACATCACTGCACTCTTACACCAGACCCACTTCCACCAGAATTTCTGGCGTCTCGAATACACCGCATCTCTTACTATGGCGTGCTTTTTCGCGACGCTCGGACATTATTTCGTTGAAGCGCAAGCGACAAAAACCATGGATTCTTGGAGACGTTATCGCACACCTCAAATCTTGTGCCTACCTTAGACACAAAATTCCCAGTCGATCGTCATTTAGTTTTTGTACACGACGGCGGAAGCCAGCGCCTTGAATACCGAGAAGGGGTCACTGCGGTCTCGTCTGGCTCCAATGCAGCACTCTTCGTGACATGGCACCACGGTGAAAAATTCCAGCGGTTTCGCTGTGGAGTGTAGGTTGATCTGGCTTGTTGCAGAACTCGCTCGGTGCACGCCAAAGCACGCTGGCATTTTTCTAATTCTTGATCGAGTTCAAA
This sequence comes from Pisolithus sp. B1, assembly GCA_024663435.1. Classification (NCBI taxonomy): domain Eukaryota; kingdom Fungi; phylum Basidiomycota; class Agaricomycetes; order Boletales; family Pisolithaceae; genus Pisolithus; species Pisolithus sp. B1. The sequence goes on from JANFAA010000089.1 coordinate 11,351, forward strand.
AAGTGACGACGGAGACCGGTTGAGGGAAGTCGCCGCTTGGGAGTCGCACAAATGCAGCATGACTAGTGAGTGTCTTCATTCACTCAAATACACTCCATTCACTGGGAGGCACGATCGAACGAGGGTATTGACGCAGCTTCAGTTGATGGGCAGATTCTTGCTGGCTGTTCCCCCTTGAAATACTTGAAGCGAGCAATTTCTTCGCCGATTCAATGTCTTCTATCACACCAGCGGTCTCGGAGAGAGTATCGAGACATTCGAGGGCACACACGTTGAGTTGCACTTCAAGTCTCCTGATGGTGGTGAGCAACTTGCCTGTGGAATTTTAGCGCCGCTGTTGCAGCAACGTGACGTGACATGACCCCTTTTTGTGTCACAGGTCACGCAACATTCTCACCCGCCGGGGCTGGCTTCACGTCGGGTTCGCGTTTGCGACAGAACTAGGAAGATGGTGTAAAACACTTATATGAACCAGCAATGCATACAGGAGGATACGTTGACGGTGACGTCCTATAGTGGGGGTCGTCTTGGATGAAACAGAGGTCCCAAAGTGTCACCGCTGGAACATAGGTACCATGTGAAGTTCAGCTGCGCCATGGAGATTATTGTTATGCTGTCGATGACGGAAATCGGGAATTTGGTCGCTGTTGGAGGGAACTTACGATGTGAAGGAGGAGGATCTACTTCACCGCTGCCCTCGTTACGTGGTGGTGGCTCCGAGTGGATGGTCCGCCAGCCTTCAGGTGTGTCATGGGTGGCTGGCGGCGAAGACAGCTTACTCCGTCGTGGAACGTTTTGCATTTGCATGGATATGGCCCAAGTCTCGGGGACACATGGAATGCTACTGCGGAAGCAAACGTATGATGGCCGAGCGCATGTGGTGAATGTCAATACGACTAAGCGCCGAGATAGGTCCCCGCCTCCAGGCCTGAGCCCTGGCGGAGTCTACAACATGGACCATTGAATCAATTTACGGCTTGACCATGGATCTTTCCCCTTCCGTTGTATATTTTGGACCCCTGTTTTAGTATTTAAGTTCTGTATCACAGCGCCGGGCCTCTGGTGTCTTCTTTTTTTCACCCTCTTCGCTCTGCAATCTTTCCTGCCACACTCGATGGACTCAGGAAAACTTCCAAACTACAGATCATCATATTTGCTCAGGTTCCATCCCTACGCGAGGGTGAAGCCCTCTGCGCGCGAGCTAGTGATGGTGAGTCCCTATATTTGCATAATTCATGAATTTTGGGATGCTTATAGTGGCTAGGTCGCTCTGTACGACTCTGACGAACAAGACTTTGTCCTATCGTATCAGACTGTAGTTCCGGGTGCTGTGGGTTCTTAATGACATTCCGAGTGTCATTCTGTTGATCTCTACTCCAGAATTCATCTAGCGGCGTCGCTCAGAACCTCCGTGATGCTGTCAACGTCACGTATTCCGTCGACGCACTCCAACGGAAGCTCAGCATGTCTACCCTGGTGGTCGTAAGTAGAACACTTTCATGGCCGAACCAATTAGGTTCATCATGATTTGCCTAGGATCTTGCGCTGTTGATGTGTCGCAAACCACCGGGCCCTACCGCTTGACTGTGAGTGGGAAGGGTTAATCTCAACAATTTCTATCTCGTACGGCTTTGCAGTATCCTTTGTAATTACACTTCCTTCTATCGTCATCCTCGTTAATATTGATTCCTTTCGCATATAACGGGGGCAGACCTTTTGCATGTACCATGTGTATTATCAAATGTACAGAAATGTACAAACCAAAGGCCAATGTAAATGTCATCCTACCACCCAAGAAACAGGCTATCTACTTGTTGGGAACCAAAGTGTGCTTTGCCGTATTGCACACTCGAAGGTCGCTTTACTTACTGTGAACTTGTTCCTTGTAGAACCAAAAAATAGGGGACACGGGTTCGGTGATGCATCATGCAGACTTCAAAGAACTTCAAACGTGTCTAATATTAAACATTTGGGCGTCTTTTTTTGTATGTATCGAATGACAGACGATCTTGCAGTACTATTACACCGTATGAGAAACCCATGTCAGCTGAGGGAGGAAAGAATCGATATTCACTTTATGTCAGATTTATATATGTAAAATACCCTCCCGATTGAGCGGCCCTACAGCTCGGCCTTGGTCGCTCTCGCTGTTGTCCTGCAGAGCTTGGAATCTGTGGACGATAGGCCAACATAAACTGCCCGAAGGAAGCCCTCGAGTGGCGCCCCTGATTGTCCTTTTCTCAGCTCATCGAGACCAAATGTGAAACAGGCATACTGCAAGCTCGGATGTCTCAATACTAAGTTGAGTGTCGCCAAGTGGCAGCATCGCAGAATCCGCCCAAACCAAACGCTGCCGGACAGTTAGTGATGAAGTCGAACGTCGTCAGCAGCTGGTTCACCGCTTGACAGGGGACTAAGGAGGCCACCCCTCGGATTAGAGCTCACCCGATCCCGAAGATAGCTCTGTGGGTAGGAACGGTCGTGAAGAAGACGTAGTTCATTCTGCCGCGATGGTAAGACGATGTTGCCCTTACTGTGTCGCTCAGAACTCGAACGTCCTTTTGCACATTCCCATACGCATCTCGTTAGCCTAGTACACAATTATCGGATCAAGGTATGTACCGTGCCATTTTCAAGTACATCTGCACCTATTGACCTCTAGCGCGATATTGACGTGTTGTGATGGGTCTACATTGCACTAATCAGAGGCCGTCTGATCCTGCGTGGACTTGACATAGCGAAAGACAGCTTTAGGTCCGGAGGGACATAAGGTGCGGCTGCCTACGACAACTGATGAGATGGCATAGCCAGACTGGAGCAAGGTGTGGCTTGTCCGTAGAGACGGGCAACTGTTGAATCTCGAGATTGAGTGAAATAGTCAATCTATTTACAGCAGTTTTCAAAAGTCTGGAAATCTCGGAAGTCAAAACTCGCGCGGCGGCGATTGCCGGGACAGACCCCAGAAGTAGCCCTAATGGATTTTGTACAGTTGCAGACAAGCAAACTCTGTAAATTTTGTAGAAGCGTATCAAGGGTTTTTTGAGCCAAACTAAAGTCATATTCAAACTCAGTGGGGCAAGATGCACACTTTTCGAGTTATTCCCATGGTGTTTTTGGATTGCTGAAACTTTCTGAGAGTTTCAATGAGTTTCAATGCCCCTTTTAGGCATAGATGATGACAAATTTTTTGCACTACTACAGTCGAACCCCTTATAACCCATGCCTATTGGGAGATGGGCTAGTACATGGGTTATCAGAGGCTATGGGCTTAGGGAGGGCACCACTATTACATAATAGTAGGGGGGGGGGGGGTTGACTTCATTTCGAACATTTTGCTTCAAGTTAACAAGTTTCTATTGTGAAATATGTACTGTACTGTAGCAAAATGTCTATGAAGAGGTGTGACTCAACTATGAAGTAAAGTAGTCAGTCAAACGACTTGGAACCATGGACTTGAATTCTGCTGTATGTGGCGGGTGCTGAAATGAACCCAAGTCCTTTTCCAATGTGTGTGCCAATGGTTCTTCCATAGTCTTGACATACTTCACAATAACCAGAGCAGCCTCAAGAGCCTTGCAATGTGTTGGAGGAGAATCTGTTGGGCCATCTTCATCATCATTAGTCAGCAAGTTGCCATGCTGTGTTTCTGTTATGCCGCGAGTCGCACGAAGCACCTAATAAAGGTGTTGCGACAAAGTAGAGCGGAATAATGAAAGAGTCGCGATGAAGCACCAAAGAAATGGTGTAGCGACCTAAGTTGTACCTCGGTGCGTGATGGCTTTGAGCACCCTTGGGCGTCGTCACTCGTATTCCCAAAGAATGGGGATAAATGAGACGGATTGCAAGGTAGCGAAAAGATAGGGAATACACCGGGTACCGTATAGTCTATATACCCGTAGTGTAGCGGGCTACGAGCCCAAGAGAAACAACGTCCGGGGCCCTCTAAGAACGGGCCCTTATCGTAACGAGTCACTATCAACAGGAGCGAGCCCACAAAGTGGGATCGCGACGGAATGTCAACTATGCGCAGCAGCGCGCAGCTAATAATACAGCGAGTCACAACGATGAGTCATAGAAGGAAAAAGGAGACATGGGCGTAAGGGAGCCAGAACGGAGAAACGGGCTAGAGGCACAAGAGTTAAACGTGGACCCGTTGAGGAGTCCACGATCTAGACGGAAGCGGTAGCGGGGTTACGCCCGTACCCAGAGATTGCGGGGTAGTCGAGAAGTCGGCTACCAAAGATAGAGGCCGGACGGCCGACGTTTGAGGATAACACGCATCCCGATTAGGAATGCGACGACGGAGCAGCCAAGGACGATGAGGGTAGGAAGACCGAAGGCGCGTAGCCACAGTTCTAGTCCGGAAACAGAAGGCCCGGGGTCGAGGTGTAACATTACCCCCCCCTCAAGAGCGTCGAGCTCCCAATCGACGAGTTCGGAGGGTACGCGGCGAGGTCGAACGACGGCTGGAGGTGGTCGCGACGGGAGGCGAGGGATCGGGAGAGGTCGGTTGGGAGATGGGAGGAGCGAAGGGATAGAGAGCGGCCGCATGTTCAGCATCCATCCAGCGAGAACCTGCCCCATGTCTACAAGACCAGTGGCCAATATATCCACAGTCGTAACAAGCGTAAGCGTACAGAGGATGTTCGACGGGGACTTGGATACGGCCTCCGAGGTAAAAGCGTAACTTCTCTTCTAGTTCGAGCGTGAGAAACGGGGCGGCCGGAAACGAGCTAACGGTATGGATGGCGTTATACGGCTTCTGATCGGCTATTCCCCAGGCGCTTTCACACGCCTTATCGAGGAAGGTCTCCCAATCGAAGACGGTGGCGTTGGTGGTCGAGTACCGCGTTAAAACGATGGCGGCTTGCTGAAAGATGCGGTTTTTCGTTCGTTCTTCCGATTCCTCGGTCGGAGGAGGCGTCTCGATCTTAACATTAGGGACGGATAACCTTGTAGGGTCAGTTCCGTCAGTCTTTCGGACTCCTGAGGCGTCAGGGGCGGTCCGCGGCGATATCTGGAAAGACCCCCATTCTGGGGGCGGTGGCGAGTGTACTCGATGAAACCCCGATCCTCCTCTCTCTGCAGCAGCAGCCACTTGGCATAAGACATCCAGACCGGTTCTTCCGGGTCGATCAGCCGTTGAGCGGCGAAAGGAATTGGCGACCAAGGGGCCAAGATCCTGGTGTAAGATCTGGACGATGTCGTACTGGACTTCTCCCATTGCGGAGATTGCGGCGCGAAGAGTGTTTTCGAGGAAGGTGGCATTGCCGGTAGAATCCGGGGTTTTAAGAGTGACGTCAAGGAACTTAGGTACGTAGGAAGCCACTACGTCTGATCCTCGGAAGATCTGACACAGCAACCGTAAACGTTGCTCCTGTTCTCGTGTGACCCCGACAAGTGGGTCCCCTGGGTTGTATTTCGTAAGCAACCAACAGTAGTCGAAGAACTGTGCCGTCGTGGGTTCCACGACGACGACCGAGGGGCCGGACGGTTCGGGACCGGAGGGAGACCCGGAACCTTCTGGTAGGTACTGGCGTGATACGGTTCCGGCGAGGGGTAGAGCGGGTAACGGTCGGGAAGAGTCGGTCTGGGTGCCAAAGGGGTCATCACTATAGGGCGCGGCTGAGAGTCTATCAACGAGGGGGACGGTCGGCATTGGCGTGGGGGGTCGATGACGGGCCTTGCCCTTGTTTGTCTTAGCTCGTCGTAGCGTAAGTCCTCCGAGAGGGCGGAGGCCGGAGGTGTCAGAAACGGGTTTATATGAGGTGGAAGTCTCGTCGTCTGTGGACGGTGAGGCTCCGGAGAGCGGGTGAGCGAGTAACTCCCTTGGGAGGGGAAATGAGCCGGAGGGGGCATGCGTGGGAGACGTTGCGGAGACCTCCATGTAGTCGTCGGCGAGGCAGGACACGAGCGTAGACTCGTCATAGTCGAAGTAGTCGGAACCAACGTTTTCGGTATTTATCGAACGGGGGCTTGCCATTTAGTGTAGGTGGCGGGCGAGCTTGTACTGGTCGAGCACCTCTTCCGCGTGCTCTTTTATGTTTTCTTCGGGCTCCCACGTGTTAGAAGAATGAGGGAAACCGACCCACTTAACAAGGTACTCGCGGCCTTTTCTGCGCCCCTTGCTCCTATGATTTAGTACTGTCTCCACTTCCCATTCGACTTCATCGTCTACCAAATCGGGAAGAGGAGGCGGGGGTGCATTACCGTATTCGGCCGTTTCAGTGAACGGATAGATCCGCGATGTATGGAACACCGGGTGTACTTTCCAAGTGGGCGGTAGGCCTAGTTTAACTGCCACCGGCGAAATTACCTCGATGACTGGGAAAGGTCCCAGACGTCTTGGTTCTATCTTTGATGACTGTCCTTGGGTTCGCAGATTGCCGGAGTCCAGCCACACTTGATCTCCCTTCTTGGGTTCGACGTACGTCCCTTTAGATCTTGATCGCATCACATCCTGTGCCCTTTTGTGACTAAGACGGGCCATGTCGCGATTGATTGCTAAGGACTGGAGTCGGTCGTCCACTGATGGCGCAGCAGTGGGGCGTACTGATGGATACGGAGATGGGTCATAGCCATAGAGTAACGAGAACGGAGTTTGTCCGTGTACGGAGTGAACCCGGGAGTTGTGCGCAAACTCGGCGTCCGGTAACTTTCGAGCCCAAGAGTTGGGGAGCTCCGTGCAGTAGCACCGTAGATATGTTTCGAGTTCTTGATTGACACGTTCGCTTTCTCCATTGGTCTGCGGGTGATACGCGGAGGACAACTTGGTCTTAACTCCGAGCGACTTGTACAGTTCCTTGGTGAACGCCGACGCGAACTGGGGGCCACGATCAGATATCACAGACTCGGGGAGGCCGTATCGTTGATAGAGGTATTGTTGGAACAAGCGAGCGAGGCCTACGGAGTCCACGGTTTTGTTGGTCGGTACGAACACTGCCGCTTTGGTGAGTCCCTGGTCAACAATCGTTAACACCGAATCGTATCCTTCTGATTCGGGTAAGTCCGTAACGAGGTCCATGGATACCTGTTGAAACGGGAGCGGGTTTTGTGGCGTATCATTCGGAGTGACGGGCGGTGTAACGGGATGCGTGATGACCTTGTTCGCTTGGCAAACCGGGCAGCCTCTAACGTACTCTCGGATCGTCTTCCACATACCGGGCCACCAAACCTCTCGGTTCATCTTCTTCGTCATAGCCTTTACTCTGGGATGTCCGGCGGCGGGGTTATCGTGGTAATCGTGAAGGCACTGCCTTCTAGTTCTCGGCGGTACGTAGAGCCTTTGCTTGTACCGTTTCGTTCCATCAGATGTTACCTGTATTTCGGGGTTTTCCTCGGCGAGGGTGTCGTCCTTTGGCGTTTCGCTCGTGGCGCGGTCGTACACCTCTTGAGAAATTACATACACCCCCTTTTGACGACGGTTAACCGTTTTCACTTCCGTCGTGCGGCATTGTTCCGAAGTCACTGTGGCGTTATCGTCTGGGGTTGTTGCGAAATTCACCCCCCCGTCAAGCCACATGGCTTCGGGTAGGGCAGCAGCTGTGACAGCCGGCTCCTCTCCATAGTCGGGGCGTCGGGAGAGAGCGTCGGGGACTCCCATCAGTTTACCGGGTTTGTGGGTAAAGAGAACCGGATACCCCTGAAGGGTGTCCAGCCAGCGGGCCTGGCGTGGGGTAAGCTTCTGTGGATGCCGCCAGTACGTAAGGTTTTTGTGATCCGTGAAGATCACCGTTGGTTCTACCGGCGAGATTAGATAATGTCGGAAGGCATCCAACGCGCGTATAACGGCTAGCATTTCCAAATCGAAGACCTGATAACGTTGTTCAGCTCCTTTAAGTGACTCTGATAGAAAATGGCAGGGATGCCATTCATCATCCAACCCCTTTTGCGCCAATACTGCACCGGTTCCGACCTTAGAGGCATCGGTAAACAGCGCGAATGGTTTGCGGTGATCGGGGATTTGTAATACGGGCGCTGAACATAACAGGGTTTTGACTTTGGCGAAAGCGTTTTCCTCGTCGTTGGTCCAGCGCCATTTGGTATCCTTTTTGGACAGATTGTGTAGCGGTCGTGCGAGTTGCGAAAACGACGGGATAAACCTGCGGTAGAAGTTACAAAAACCTAAAAACGACCTCACATCCCTTAGGTTATGGGGAGTCGGCCAACTTTCGACGGCATCGGTCTTGACAGACACCGTTTGTACGTTTCCTTTGGAAATTTTCATTCCAAGAAATTCGACCTCTTCGGTTTCGAAAACACACTTGGACAACTTGAGGCGTAGTCGTTCCTTTCGGCATATTTCCAGGAACTCCTTGACGTACTTCCGTAACTCGGGGATGGTTTTGGCGTGTACTACCACGTCGTCCATATAGCCACATTGCTGTCTCTTATGGAGTTGGTCAGCAAATGTGGTATCCATGAAACGTTGGAACGTCGGTGGCGAGTTACATTGGCCAAAGAACATTACCGTGGGCTCGAAGAGACCTCGCGGTGTCAAGAACGCGGCTTTCCATTGGTCCTCCGGTTTTACCCTAACGTTAGTGAACCCCCATCGCACGTCGAACTTAGCGAACCACTTCGACTCGCATAACTCGTCTACCATTTGTGGAATATTGGGTAGAGGATACGCGTCATGGATCGTGTGGGAGTTGAGGTACCGGTAGTCCTGTACTAGCCGTTTTGCACCATCCTTTTTCTTTACGAAAAATACCGGGGCCGAGACCGGCGAATCGGAAGGTACGATTTTGCCGCATTGTAGATTCTCGTCGACGAACTCATCGAGAGATTTTCGTTCATCGGGCGACATCGGATACAGTGTTGCCTTCTTCATCAGGGTTTTGTTGTCCTTACGGAAGTCTTCTTTGGTTTTAATTTCGTGGTCTAACCCCTTTCGGAAGTGGGGTAGTGGGATGTCGACCTCAGAGAAGACTTCGGCAAACTCGGCATACTCGGGGGGAAGGTCGGGGACTTCTTGTGGTCCAGCATCCACCTCGAGCTGTGTGGAGATAGTAGTGCGATTTACAGAGGCGGGCTTGTCCTCATGCGTATCGGCTTTCTTCTTCGGCGGTTGCTTTTCAGGGGAACCACCCCAAGCGACTACCCTATGTGTTCGCCAGTTTACGACTGGCATCTCTTTCCTGAGCCACGGCATTCCCAATATCAAGTGGTCTTTCTCCATCTGGCCGACATAGCAGAGTATTTGAAACTCGTGAATTGGTTTGACTATGTTTCGGCACTTGAGGAAGACCTTCTTCTTGACCGTATACCGTACGTTTCCGTCGAAGGCGGTAATGTCCCAAGTTTTCCTGACCGGGTAGGTCCGTAACTTCATCTTGGAGACTAGTCGGGCTCCTATGAGATTTACTTCGGCGCCACTATCGATCGTGGCGGATATCCTCAAATTGTTGTAGTTGAGAAGCTCCAGAGTTCCGTAAATAGATCGGGCACACATCGTAGATTCATCGGCGATACTATTACAAGCAACTCGGGCACTCAGAACGTTTTTAGACACGGGCGAACTGTACGAGGAAAACTCAGGACGCCCCTTTAAAAATCCTTTTCTTTTAAGGATTTTGATCTTTCTTCGGCCTCTTCTTCCACATCTACCTCCTTGACACTTTTCTTCTTCGGCTTAGGACAGTCCTTGCTGAAATGTCCTTCCTCGGCGCAGTTGTAGCACCGTACCAGCCGAACGTGACTGCGTTTTCCTTTCTCGCCGGGACGTCGCTTGTCAATGTCCATGGCGTTAGGATCTCTGGAAGGTCGAGAGGGGAAGTGATAGCGAGTATGTGTGTCGGAAGCTTTCCTTCGGTCGAGAGTACGCTTCTGTTCGATCTTGCTTACGGCTTGTCCTGCGAAGGCAATCCATTCCGAAACGGTAGTTGGTTCTTTATGATCTAGAACCCAATCTCTGATTTCCTTCCGTAATCCTTGTCCGAAGAAGATAGCACCGTTAAAGTTATCGTCGTTGTAGCCGGTGCGATTAAAGACGGAAAGGAAGCGGGACACGTAAGTTTCGAAGGGATCGCTTCCCTGCGACAGGGTCACGAGCTCGATTTGGGCCTTATGCTCCGGATTCCCGGAGACGAAGGTTCCGCGTAACTTGGATTCGAATTGTTCCCAATCGTCTCGGTAGCGCATGCGTCCGGTTCGCTCGTGTTCGTTGATATAAACTTCTGCGAAGGCTGCGGCGGACCCTTCGGTCATGAAGGAAAGGGTTAACCCGATTCGGAGGTGATCGGTAGTATAAACGTGCTGGTTAATTTGGAAATACCCTTTAACCTGCGTGATCCAGGTAAAGAACAGATCATGGTTGCCATTATAGATGCGAGGTTTGTTGAGATTGAACTCGCGGCCTCCGTTGGGCTTCTCGGCGTCATTTCGTACAGTGGCGGCGGCGAACCTAGCACGGATTTCTTCGATCTCCTTGGCCGTAGGTTCTCGGTTAAAGAGTGGAACAGGGTCGGACGAGGGCTTCACGGATTCCTGCCCATGTCCGGATCCGGCTCCTAAGTTTAGACTTTCAGTAGCGTGTGACATGACGTGGATAAGATTTTCTTCGTCAATGTCGGGTACGTGAGTATCTCCAACGACTGATCCGAGATCAGATTTATCGTCGAAGGGTAAAGGTTCGTTGTCAGTTTCTGACTCCGGTTCGTTTTCTCGGTAAGCACCAAGCAGGGCTGGGTTGCGAAGGGAGGACGGTGGAGTTAGAGAACGAGGTTGGTCGGGATAGCGCCTTTCAAACTCGCTACCGGTAGGTTTACGAGCGGTGTACTTGCGCTGATAGGGTTGTGGGGCAGCACGTCGTTTGCCTTTACTTAAGGACCAGGCACCTGAGTCAGGAGGAGGTGGCGGTGGCGGTCTTGACGACACCGTGGGCAACCGATATGGTGCTGCGGAAAAGGTAGAGGGATGTTCGGACAATCTTGAGGTTCTTCAGGCTAAAGAATAGCCAAACCGCTAAAGTATTTGTCGATGTTGAAGTGGCAGACGTCGTGTCCGAAAAACGGTCACAGCTGCGGGTTTAGGATCTTTTCGCTTTTGTTATGCCGCGAGTCGCACGAAGCACCTAATAAAGGTGTTGCGACAAAGTAGAGCGGAATAATGAAAGAGTCGCGATGAAGCACCAAAGAAATGGTGTAGCGACCTAAGTTGTACCTCGGTGCGCGATGGCTTTGAGCACCCTTGGGCGTCGTCACTCGTATTCCCAAAGAATGGGGATAAATGAGACGGATTGCAAGGTAGCGAAAAGATAGGGAATACACCGGGTACCGTATAGTCTATATACCCGTAGTGTAGCGGGCTACGAGCCCAAGAGAAACAACGTCCGGGGCCCTCTAAGAACGGGCCCTTATCGTAACGAGTCACTATCAACAGGAGCGAGCCCACAAAGTGGGATCGCGACGGAATGTCAACTATGCGCAGCAGCGCGCAGCTAATAATACAGCGAGTCACAACGATGAGTCATAGAAGGAAAAAGGAGACACGGGCGTAAGGGAGCCAGAACGGAGAAACGGGCTAGAGGCACAAGAGTTAAACGTGGACCCGTTGAGGAGTCCACGATCTAGACGGAAGCGGTAGCGGGGTTACGCCCGTACCCAGAGATTGCGGGGTAGTCGAGAAGTCGGCTACCAAAGATAGAGGCCGGACGGCCGACGTTTGAGGATAACACGCATCCCGATTAGGAATGCGACGACGGAGCAGCCAAGGACGATGAGGGTAGGAAGACCGAAGGCGCGTAGCCACAGTTCTAGTCCGGAAACAGAAGGCCCGGGGTCGAGGTGTAACAGTTTCCATCACCACATGGTAGATTTCTTTGTCTGATGCCACATCCATCACATGTGACTCTGTGACTGGGTTCAGCAGCTCCTTCAAACTCAACCTATTTGAGGCCTGAAGCACGCCCCTCCATTGTAATCCATCAAGTGCAACTGTCAACTCTGCCTCAACATCTGCAACAGGATCCAGCAAGGAGTCTGAAGTGATGATATGGGAATGAGGGGTTTGGGAACAACAGGAGCAATGTCCAGTAAGATGCCTGACTTTTTCCAGCATTGTCTGATCATTGTCACATCTGCTTCTTTCCAGGCCATGTCAGCAAGCCACATTGCCTCAAGTTGATTGATTTCATAGATTCCCTCCAGTAGTAACACCAGTATCATAGCAGGAAATGGCATGCTCAATGAATTTTGCTTGGTGTTGTGCCTTAAAGCAGTGGATAGTGCCCTGGTCATTTGGCTGAATTGTTGAAGAGGGCTGTAGGCAGCCTCAGTAGTGACTCAACTACTGATATATTAGATGTACCTGTAGGCAGCTACAGGCTATCAGTAAGTATGGAAATACTAGGTAAATAGCAGACTTACCCTCAGTAGTGACTCAACTACTGAGGGAACAGTACCAAAAAGTACTCTAAGTGTGCGCTCTAAGTGCTTATGTAATCAACCAAAAAGCGCACCAAAAATAAGTATCACACAGGGGTGATTCAATCTCCAACATGAATATGTGATGTTAGGTTTGGCTTGAAGTTCTCAACATGGATGCATTGAAGATCATCTGGTACAACATGGCCAGCAAAATTGTCTTGGAGAAGGAGTACATTCCTTTTTTCCTGCTTCAACTTGTGATCCCAACTGTGGAGCCATTCTTGATATAGAGTGGTCATCATCCATGCCTTTGCATTGTGCTGGTAATAGAAGCCAAGCTGAGCACCAGATTTCCATGCAAATGCTCTAGGCTTCTCATATTTTCCAATGATAAGTGGTTTTAGTTTCCTGGAGCCATCCACATTTGTGGTGAAGGCATAGGTCAATCTTGTTTTAACTCCTTTTACACCAGGCCATTTCTTGTCAGCAAGTCCCCAGTCAGGAGGTAACCTTTGTGTTCCTGAGAATGTCATGCGCCGTTTCTGTCTTTTCCTTTTTGGACCACTTACTATACGTATTCCCGATCCCAAGCCCGCCGTCTGCTGTCGTTCCCCTTCCCACACCCTAGAGGTGTCTCGCATTGCACCGCTGCCTGCCTTAGGGGCAAGTGCATGGACTCTTGTATATGACACAGCTGTGCTTACGTACACTTTCCTTTTCTTACTTTACCTTTACCCTTCTCGCTTCTCAGATCCCGATGGGATCTGGAAGCCTTGTTCCAGTTCAGGTTTGCTTTCCCAGGCATGTGACCTTTGTCGTGTCGCACCTGAGGGATCCCCTATTTGCCTGTTGCAAATAGTCCAGCATGGTGAGGAGTCATGATGAGTAGGATGTGCGTCATCCATGACTCGGTGTGCGTCACCAAGGGCACTCTGACTCAATACCCTGTGGAGGGATCCTGTTTGCAACCCCGTCCTGTTTGTTACTTACGCATTTATGGGCATTAGTACTTTAGTCATCCTGCTGCCTGTGGGGTATATAAGCCCACAAGCATAGCGGTAGGATTCCCTTGTACTTTTGCTACCAAGCTACCTACCTAAGCAAGTTAGGTCTACCCTTATAAAGTTCTTGCTTCCCCCCCATTCCCTCGAAGTGCTGCTCTACCAATCGACTGGGCTAGTACCCTATCGTAAATATCAGCAAGACTTATCCTTCATTGTACCAGGAGGTAGTCAAGGGTGTCCCTGTCGACAAGTCTCCATACCACTGTTGATATATCAGCAAGAGGTCCGCCACAAGCTGCAGCTCACCTATTGCCTCCCTATTGGTCTATTTAGTTGAAAGGCTAATAGTGCATGTCAGTCATTGCCTTGAACAAGCAACAGTGATCAACGCCACATGACAGAGAATGGGTTCAATGTGTCAGAAGTATCCATGACAACATACCCATAGAATAGACCAGTTTCATCCATATTAAAAATGTCTTGTGGTTTATAGCCACCCTCCTTGATTATTGTCTGTATGTGTTCCCACTCTTTCCCAACCACTTGTTCACCAACTGATGAAGCTTCCCCATGATGCTTGAACTTACATAAGTGCATAGTGTGCACTTACATACATTTTTTGTAGTACTGTAGTTCCTACTTAGTGACTACTAAGTATTGTATCAGGTTATGAGCCCCACCTAGTGGTGGAATCTGGAGATACAAAAATGGCCAACTCAACTGTGCCAACACACACTTGATGGAAGGAATTGGAAGATTTTCTGGGCAAGCTTACTTGAAGTAGCAGCTACAAAGGGCTCTCTGAGTATACTCTCAGGCCAGGAACCAAGTGACAGAGGCTTACATTGGGAGGGAAGAGATGCACAACTAAAACTATTGTTCTATCAAACTGTTCCAGTCCCGCTCATTCTCAAGGTTCAAAAGCTCAGGACATCACACAAGATGTTTGACTACCTAGCAATGAAGTTTCAAGACCCTACCCCAAGTTCCATACTTACCAAGAAGCCTATCAAGGCATTGAGTGACAATGAGATGCAAGACTTGTGTGCAAAGCCTAGTGAGTTGTCAGTGGAGCTGCCAATTAAGGAGAGGCTTGAAGATGGACATACTGACACAAACAGCAAAGACAAAGCTGATGCAGCAGTTGGCACAGCACAGCAGGTTTCATCATGAAGTGTCAAGGTCAAAGAATACCTACCAGAAGTGCCAAGCAAGCAGCACATGGCATGGAACAAGCTGCACAAGCAGCCAAGGTCAAGGGCAGGAAAGCCACTCAGAAGTGAGCACATAGGAGTGCTAAGTGGGATGGTCAAAGTGCCAGAGGAGGCCAAGAACAAGGGCAGGCTGAGTATGCCAGCCAGGCATGCAGACAAAGCAAATGGCTGCACAAAGCAGCATGTACCTGATGCATGAAGTGTGCTGCTCAAGGAGGAGCATACTAGGTGTACAAGCAGTGGTACCAGGAGTATGAACAGCAATGAGACAAACCTACAAGGGCACACAAATACTTTGAGAGCACCAGGTATCTGTGTGGATAGTTCAAGAGGGCCAGAGGAGCCTGTAAGTACCCAATGTAGGGAGGGAGTGCTCCCTACTAGGTATTTTATTTTATTTCATTGTTTTTACTTAGGTTTTCCTTCCTACTCTCTTATTTTTCCTTTACTTAGTATTTTGAAGCTGTATGTGCATGTGCTGTGGCTTATGTAAGCCTGCACATGCACTTAGAGTACAGTGTACATACCTACAACAATAACAGATGAGTAACCTGAGATGAAAAGACAGAATTCCAAGACCAAGAGCTTGGAATATTATTTCTCCATCCCCAGGCACTCTCCAAATGCTATCACAACTTCTCTTTAGGATTTTAGGGTGCATTTTTGATCTTTTTACCCTACTCTTTGACTCTACCAGGCAACTCCAGTCCCCCTTGGGTCAAATTGAAGACCCCCTTCCAACAGGAGACTTCTCAGCTCTCCTCTCACACTCACTACCAAACTTTACATCTGGAGCCCACCACAAGGGGGCTGTTTTGCTTGGTAATCCTACTTCTTCCCCTACCCTTGAGCTCGTACATGCAATTTCTCGACACCTGACATGCCTACCCTCTCACTTTTCGAGGTTCTAATTCTACTCGATGAGAGCTCTCGAACAACACCTTTTTCGACATGTTTGCTTCAGTGCCTCTGGAGATATCATGCTTTTTGTGCTGAAAGGCTATATTGGACAGTTTTGTGAATATCTTGGGACTGGGTGTGTGTAATTTCATATTTCTGCATTCTCCGAACTCCTCTAGACCACCCCTACCACCTGCAGAAGTTTCATAGCATTGTGCTTCGTGGTTCTTCATCAACACACTGCTGTCCTCCCCCTCCTGCCACAGCCTAGCTCTCTGGCACCTCCCCTTGCATTTTTGAGCTGTTCCAAGTCATAGGAACCCTTCCCCCATTATCTTAGAGTCAGTAGAAACCCACTTCAAGATCCCATTAGCCACTTTGAGATCCCAGACCCTTTGAGACCCCCAGATGCTTTTCAAGCCCCTTTGAGATGAAATTGAGACTTTGACATTCAATTAGACATGCCCACACTTGTTCGTAGACATATCCCAGACATATACCAATCATTATTTGCATGTTTTTGCAGTCAAGTGAGGCTGCATATTTGAGATCAAAAGCTTTGAGCCACAGTGGTGGCTATGTTTGTTTTTTTTTAGTGGTCAAAACCACTTTGAGATGTGTTCACAAGACTCCCTCTACCTCTCCCCATTTGTGTACAACATCCACTCCCCACCGACTCACTCTTGACACTTGAGGACACATCGAGGCAACCCCAACACTTCATTTTACCCTTTCAAGACTGGTCACAGACATTCAGAGACCTTCTCCACCCCAAGACTACTATCAATAATTGACTACACTGTGAAATATATTTGTTTGGGTTTCATATATACCACTAAAAATGGAAGAGGGATTTGGACAGTTTCAAGCCCCACCTGAGTCACACCCGGAGTTCTCAGGGCAGGCACAGGACCTGCTAGGTTATCTCAAGGAGGTAGTAGAGTATGGTAAGGCCCAGGGGATAATGGATACCTTGTCCCTGGTGCAGATAGCAATTGATGGAGCCCCACCCCTCACCAGAAAGCTCTGGTGCTTCCTCACAGTCAATACCCCAGTCCTTGAGCAATGGGACAGCTTTGAGGCTCTCATAACCCTCCAGTACCCAGAGATCAAGCCAGCTGAGGATGTCCTCGAGCACTTCGAGGAGTTCTACTCCTACCTTGATGAGGCTTGTCACAGTGAGCTGAGCTCAGTCCCAGCCTTGGGGGACTACCTTTGATGATTCCAAGTCCTGTTCTTGGCCATGGTAAGGTGCAATGTCTTGGAGATGAGCCATCAGCCCCAGCTGTTCCTTCATGGTCTCCCACCACCAGTTGAGTGCAAGGTCTCAAGAAGGCTCACATGTGTATACCCCTTGTTTAAGTTGGACTGTCTATGGCCTATTGAGGTCATTGTTCGCTTTACGAAGGAGGTTATCAAGGATGGGGTAGGCTGCTCACCCCTTCATCTAGCTTTGGAGAGCCCTTCATCATCTTTCAAGTCACCCAAAGAACTCTCTCAGCATTTGCACTTGCCCTTGATCAGCTACCAGTTTGATGCCCCTGTGGAGTACTCTTGGTCTCGCTCTAGAAGATGCTCCCAGGGAGAGGTGCACTCGAGCTCAAAATTTCCTCCCTGTTCCCCAACTTTGAAACACTTCCCTTCCACCTCTGAGCTTGCTTCGAGCAGCTCATCCCCATACTGAGGTGCCAATGCAGGCTCTCAACATGCTGTGGCTTGTCCACTGGGGTGTGTCTTGGATCAGCAGGCAGGTGACTTGGCCACCAACTCACTTTGTAGCTTGATAAAGGATCAGCTTTCATGTTTGCACTCAGTAGGTCATTTTGAGAGTACCAAGGTTCATTCCCCTCACCCACAGTCAGCTTCAAGTGAGCCTTGCAACCTTGTTTCAACCTTGATGCACCAGCTTTGACCTTGTGAGCCCTCGTGCACCCCCTCGAAACTTTACCCTTGCCTTGAAAGCTCTTTGAAGCCACCCTCATGCCTCGAGTCACCCCATGGTAACTTGTTTCTCCCTCAAGCAGCCCTGGTTTTGAGTAAGCATTTCCCTACCTATTGAGAGGCCTCAAGGCACCAAGTGCTGCCTCAAAGGTTTGGTTTTTGTTTCTTCTGTGGTCAAGAAGGGCATATCTGAGCTCAGTGCAAGGTCTGCACTTCATATCTAGCTGCAGGCAGGTGTAGGATTGTTCGAGGATGAGTGGTGCTACCTGTGGGTGGGGAGATCCCTTGTGAGGCACTCAGGCACACCCTCCAGGCTCACCTAGACTCTTGGGCACTTGCTCATGGTCCAGGTGGTTCAACTATCCAGGTACAGTTCCCCCCTTCGAGTTCCTGCTACTAGAACCCCAAGGGCATGTTTCCTCTTCACAACTCCCCCCTTCACCTTTGAACCAAGCCCCCTCAAGGCCACATCGAGGGCCCTTCAAGCCACTTCCAAGCCATTTTTGGCTCTCGAGGACCTTCGGATGCCTTTGAACAGGGTCCCTTGTTCATCTGGGTAGTATCTTTGGCTTCTTTTATATGTTCTATTTTGTTTTTGAGTTTGCATTTTTGCATTCTGACTTAGGGTTTTTGTTTCGAGGAAGATACCCCTCTTTCACTATATGGTACAGCTCAGTACATGGTGACTGGGGACAGTCACTATCTAAAGCCACCCTTGGATGTAGGGAGGGAGTGCTCCCTACTAGGTATTTTATTTTATTTCATTGTTTTTACTTAGGTTTTCCTTCCTACTCTCTTATTTTTCCTTTACTTAGTATTTCAAAGCTGTATGTGCATGTGCTGTGGCTTATGTAAGCCCACATGTGCACTTAGAGTACAGTGTACATACCTACAACAGTAACAGATGAGTAACCTGAGATGAAAAGACAGAATTCCAAGACCAAGAGCTCAGAATATTATTTCTCCATCCCCAGACACTCTCCAGACACTATCATGACTTCTCTTTAGGATTTTAGGGCGCATTTTTGATCTTTTTACCCTACTCTTTGACTCTACCAGGCAACTCCAGTCCCCCTTGGGTCAAACTGAAGACCCCCTTCCAACAGGAGACTTCTCAGCTCTCCTCTCACACTCACTACCAAACTTTACACTGAGTTGAACCCACCAGACTGACATGCCAACAAGGATGAATCAAACTTGAAGCTGGAAAGGTCAGGAGAAGGCAAGAGGATGAGGAAGCATACCAAAGCTGCAATACTGTGATTTCCATGCTTGAGAAGGTATCAGAACATCACTGAAATTTACCATCAAGATGAGGACACTGCAGGAGGGTCCTGAAAGTGCCAGAAGCTGGTGCAGTGTTGATATGAATGCATCAAGTCAAACTAGAGGGTCACAAGGCCAAGAGGAGGTCAATGAAGTGTTTGAAGATGTCAAGGACAAATTGGAGCATCAAAAGGATTGAGAACAGGTCAAGGCAGATGAGATACAGTGCCAGATGGACGGCACAATGAGCAGCATATGCTGCAGCTCAAAACAAACCAAAACAAAGCTGCTAGCTGAAGATGAGACTGGTCAGCACCAGCAGCAGAAGTGTAAACTGAGGAACATACCTGGGCCATCCAAAAGACTGCAAAAGTGTACCTACAAGCCCACTAGACCAAGGCATCAATGTGGCCAAATCAAAATCAAATATAAAAAGGTTAGAAGAGAGCAGGAGGGTGAGAACACATACCAGGGACATGATAATGCAATTGCATGTCCATGAGAGGGCATAGGAACACCCAGTAGCCTTACCAGAGTCCACAACACTGGAGAAGTGCCAACAATGTGTCAAAGACAATGCAGGGAGCACACAGGCCATGTGATCAATGAAGAGATGTCATACAAGCATGAGCATGATGTGACTTACCAAATCAGGCAACTACACTCACATGCTGTACTGAAGTGTCACATTTAAGACTTGAGATTGAGAAAAATCATTACCTGCTCATTATGAAGCCAAAGCACACAATTCTGAGTCAACAGAAATATTTTATACAACCTATGGAAGCTGTATACAAAATTCCAGGGTGCAAAACACAAAAATGAAGCCTCTAGAGCCATTCAAAGGTGACCATGCATACAGAGATGATGCACAGGCCATGGCCACAATGCAACTTTCCAGATCCAGTAACTATGCACATGCACATGAAGTGCCACATCTCAAACTTGAGGCCAAGACCAACCATGAACTACAAATCATATCTAATATTATCTCTGTGAGGTTGCTACTATACAGGTATTTCCCTTTTACCTGTTTTTCATCTTTTCAAGTACCTATACCCACTACTGCTTGAGGGGGAGTGTTGGAGTTAACAACCAGTGTGCTGTAGCATAGCCACCACATTACATAAGCATGTAGCACACACTTACATTTTTTGTAGTACTGTAGTTCCTACTTAGTGACTACTAAGTATTCTACAGATTGTATCACTTTGGTCATCTTGAGTCTGTTGTCAGACTTGAAAGGTCTTATGTGGTTGTATCAGTCTTTTCAGCCAAAGAAGCATATGGAATTTTTGTTCCCACTCCCTGCAATGTCTATGTACCTCTCACTCATGTCATTTGTTCTTCCAGGGTTGCAACAGATTCAGTACAAGCTACTGTCATCTAGGCTATCTGATTGCATTCATGATGAGTTTGAGATGCTTCTCCCTGCTCTTATGGGAGAGGATGGTCCCCCATCTTCCTTAGACCCTGCTGAAGACTGGCTGTTGATGTAGCACTCATTTTTGAGAGGAGGAAGAGGGGGGAAAATGTGAAATCCTACACCTTGACACCCCTGGAGACCCCCAACATTTGGCCCCTGGTACAATCCCCCATTGTTCTTTATTTGGAGTCACTGTGCTTTGACCTGTCACATTGAGATCTGCAGTCATACCCCTTACTCAGCAATGACCAATACTCTGACTCATTCTCTTGGCATGTTATTCATCCATTCCTTTTATGACTCATGTTTATTTCACACCACTTATTGATAATCTTTGTCATGCTTACCACTGTGTTTACCAATTGCTTACTGTCCTTACCAAGCCTTACTGATCATCACCAATCATTTACCAATCCCTTACTGAGCCTTTACCAATCACTGACAGAGTGTTGCTTTGCATTCGCTGTAGGCTATGCTCTAATCTTGTATATAAACCCTGTACATCACCAAAACCCTGGGTTTGGTACAGAGGCACAGACCCACAGATGGTACAGATGTTCCACAGAGCAAGTACAGACCCTACAGACTCTACAGACCCCACAGACCCAGACACCACAGATGCATCTTTCATTTGCCCAAATCTCATCCAAAAATGGACATATTGATGATATAATCATACTGACATGATCATGACATCATAACTGTACAGCCACTGTTTTTTGGCAGACTGCAACTCCATGAGAACTTTGCAAATATCTCACCCCCAAAAGGAGATATTACTAAGGTAAGCATATTCCCATGGTCCTGTGATCATAGGCTACAACTTTTGTTATGACATCATGGCTGTACAATTACTCTATATAGCAGATTTTTAGACTGGGCTGTGGTAGCAGCAGTCAACTTTGAAGTCTGCACATGACACACAGTTGGAGTTTCAATCAGAGTTTGAAATTTGTACAAAATGTATATAAACCTGCTCACTCCAACACCACAACTCTTTCCACTACCACCACCATCCCTCCTTGTTGTTGTTGTCATCCTCATCCCTCCCTCAGCTTATGCTGATCCACCCCTGCTTTGCTACCACCATCCTGATGGTGAGTTCCCTCTCCCTATCAATGGTAAAATGTGCCCAGTTAAAATACATATGAATGTCCCTGTACCTTGACATGTACTTTAAAGTAGTTTTATGATAATATAATTCAATTGTTGGTCAACTTCAACATGTTTAAGTGGTTGGAATCTGTAGTACTGAAACAATCTGGGGTAGGTCTGTACAGGTCTGTACAGAGGGGGACCTGTCTGTGGGTCTGTGGTCTATACAGACCTGTATAGAGGGGGGTAGTTTTGCTGATGGTGTGGGATATAACATGAGTTCAGAGGTGGCTGTGTAACATGTGATAGGGGAGACATTTATAGCTCTTGGTCTTGGCTTTCCATTGGTGGTCTTTTCATGGTCAGGAGCATAGTGGCTGTGCTTATATGAGCCAATTACTGCTGGCTATGCATTGCAATGTTTTTGTTGCTGACATCACAGTGGATGAAATCTATGGTGTGAAGCATATATTTGGGGCAGTAATGGCTGCTAGTGCTTACATAATATATCACATGGTCAATCCAAAACTTTGTCAGAAAGCAAACAAAGCCAAACATTGGGTTTGAGTCATTTATCCTCTATTCTGCATGACAACCCAAGAAATCACTTTTCTGGCTTATCAGGGTTATTCTCTCAAGGAAATTTCAGCAAATTATGGTGTTCATGGCACTACCGTGAGTAGGGTGTATTCTCAGGACCATCAGTCCCTTAAAAAAGTTGCTGAAATTCATTCCAGCACTGTTTCCCCTACCAATGCCTGAGGGATCCTGACACTAATTGACATTGGGAAAGGTGAAAATGGCATGTAGGTCAGTCTGGCACTTAGGACATGAAGAATGAACTAATCCCCTCCCAGTTGGTGCATTTCTTCAAAAGAAAAGCTGGTATCAAGGTTGGGGTGAGGCAATACTCTCCTCCACACACCAGTTGTCAAGGTGGGTCAGCCAGACTATGCCTTGTGCTGAATGGTGGATGACTGGGAAAGGATTATTTGGTCATAAGTGACCAATGGAAACACCTAAGGACAGATGGCAGTTAGACATTTGCACCCTGGTGACCCAGCAGGCTATCATTATTCACACCCACAACCCCTGGAAGGCAAAGAAGAGTTTTACTTCCCCCAACCTTAGTGCTAGGTTTTCTGTAGCAGAAATGCACCAACTGGAAGGGGATTATTTATTCTTCATGTCCTGAAGTGCCAGACTGACCTACATGCCATTTTCACCTTTCCCAATGTCAATTAATGACAGGATCCCTCAGGCATTGGTAGGGGAAACAGTGCTGGGATGAATTTTAGCAACTTTTTTAAGGGACAGATGGTCCTGAGAATACACCCTACTCATGTTAATGCCATGAACACCAGAAATTCCCTGAGAGAATAACCCTGATGAGCCAGAAAAGTGATTTCTTGGGTTGTGATGCAGGATAGAGGATAAATGACTCAAACCCAATGTTTGGCTTTGTTTTCTTTCTGACAAAGCTTTGGATTGACCATGTCATATACTATGTTAGCACTAGCAGCCATTACTGCCCCAAATATATGCTTCACACTGTAGATTTCATCCACCATGATGTCAGCAACAAAAACATTGCAGTGCATAGGCCTCAGTAATTGGCTCATATAATCACAGCCACTACACTCCTGACCATGAATAGACCACCAATGGAAACCCAAGACCAAGGGCTATAGATGCCTCCCCTATCACATCTACACTGCCACATCGAAATCCCATGTTATACCCCACACAATCAAAATGTTGCAAACACTGCAATGTTTTTGTTGCTCACTGTAGCAGGTTGCTGTACTAAGAATGATGGCAAAGTTTTTGATAGACTGATCTCAGTTGTAGTTGAGTTCAGATAGTGGAGCACAAGGCCAAGTGCACCTGTTGCATCCAAAGATCAGCACCATAGGCATGGATCACCAGATGCAGATACATCATGTTGAGGAATGGGTGTTCCATACTGGGCAATGGCAAATCCAGCAGCAAGGATGTGATCCAATGACTCTACATCAGTTCCCATGGTGGTGATGAATGCCCAGTCATTCTGACTGTTGAAGAGGATCTGCCATGGTGTATTTAAGTGTGGATTTGGAAGCAGTTGCAAATGGCAGAGATAGAGCTGCATTGGGTGACAGTTTTCTGGTGTCCTACTTTGGCCATCACAAGGATGGCTGCAGCACATAGTTCACTGATATATTCATCATCTTTCTCAGTTTCATTGTCAGTTGCAATGAGCAAGCTGTTGAAATCATTGAGGTAGATGGGATCCATCTTTGAGTGGCAGGGCAAGGTGTAAGTATTAGGTGAGATATAATAATATATATCTAAATATTTTCTTTTCCTTTGGTCCATGGTTTATTCAGCTGGATACAGGTTTGGATTATTTTAAAGTTCACACTATCTTGGAACTCTGAGATATTTTTATTTTATTTGACTGTATCCAATGGAAAATCATCCAATACTAGTCTATCAGTGAGTGTGCTGTGACATGTTGTAAATATGTGACAATGGTGCTTGTTCTTTTCTGTTTTGCTAGCATGAAGGCCTCTACACCACTTGCTCAGGAATCAATGCCCAAGGCCAGAAGACTTGTTTTTGATGGCACTGGGGTGAGACTGATTGAGATCTTCCCTTGGTATGTTGAATATCACCAATCAGATATGTCTGGTAATGGTGATGGTGTTGAGGAGGATGAGGACAAGGACTGAGTGGAGCAGACCAGTGAAGAAGCCAGTGATTATGGAGATGGCATCAAAGCTGATGAAGATCATGAAATGGAATGGGATGAAAATCCTGATCCTGATGCTCAGAGCATTCAAAGGCCAAGCCATGTTCACATCCCTCCTGTTGAGCTAACTGCAATCATTTCATTAACTTCCACCATAGTCTGTTCCCTGATGGGATTTGTCTGCATCTATGAACTACACATTGACAATACTCATGATATCTTCCCCTTCACTCTCACTTGGCCTTGCCCTGCTCTAACTTGTATGGACCTGGAGTATACAAAATGGGGGTTCCTGCACAAGATGCACAGTACTCTCATAAATCCTTGTCACCTATGTCATCACATCAAGAAACAGCCAGAACACAGGCCCCTGAACTCTCCCTTTCCAAAATCTGTCCAATGACATTTTCTAGAGCATGTGTTGAAGTTGCATGGCATAAGCCACAAGGACAAGGAGTTTGCTCTACCAGAACTCCCTTTGGCTCCCATCCCAGGTCTGAATCCCTATCTAGCTTTTGCCCACCCCTTCCCTGGCTGCTCAACACTGAGGCAAGTGAATACTACCATTCCTTAGAAAGCCCTGTGAGTGCACATCTACTATAGCCATGATACTCAGGAGGCCCAGAGGCTAAAAGGAAGCAGGACCCAGCTAATCAAACAGTACATCCTCCAACCTTATTGGGGCTCAATGGCAGCCACTGAACCAGGGGCATCAGCAACCATCCTATTTCATCCAGACTTCAAACTCCTTCTTGAACTCCCAGCCCCTTGTCTGGTGACTGCTTCAGGTCCACTCTCACAAACTATGCCCAGTGATCACCTTGCTTCCGTAGCTACCCCAATATCTGCAGAGTGGCTGCAAAAGCTAGGATGGGGAAAGTGCTGGCTGAGGTCCAGGCTGACCCAGAAGTTCTGCTCCCCTTGATCACTTTGCCAGTGTCACTTTGCCAGTTCTCAACCAGGGATGGGCCTTGACTCAGACTTGAGATAGCCATCTTACTATTCATAGACTGTTATGAGGGTACCTCTTGGATGCCAATAGTTACATACAAGATAAGCATGGTGACCTTAGAGCACATATTCATGCCAGGTGAGCATAAGACTGATCTACTGTGATCTACCAGGCTGACTTGTATGACTTTGTCCTGATAGTTCCAGGGCACATTACAATATACTCTCTGAGAATTCCTACAATGCCTATCATTACCCACTGCCTCAAACAGTCACCTTACTTCTGAGGATGTTGAATTTGGAGATAACAGAAGACTCACTGCTACATCAGCTAGGGAAATTCCCTGCCCTCTTAACTGAACTCACCAACCCTGCTGCCCAAGAGAACCTACTCAACCTTTATGAGTATATCACTTCCAATAATACAAAGACATTCTAGACCTGAGGAAACTCTTATGTCATTCACATGGCCACATGGGTATGGGTACCTAGTGGGTATGTGTGTGGGTCTGTATTTTGTGACCCATGCCTTACCCATACCAATAAGGTGGGTAAGTGGGTAGGGAAGACCCACATCCACCAGTGGGGATTAGGGGCTTTATGACCATGGCATTTCAGTACCACCCTGTCATCTTGTTGGAGTTGGAATCACCCCTGTGTGATAGCTCATTATGGTGCCAGTTTTACTTGCTTACAGAAGTGCTTAGAACATACTTAGTACTACAGTTTCTACACTGTTCCCTCAGTAGTTGAGTCACTGCTGATGGTGAGTCCACTATTATCTAGTAGTTTCATCCTTTCATTGTCAGATCAGTCAATCTGTGTGGTTCTCTGCCTCAGTACTGGATGTTGTGAAGATTAGCATGGTCCCAGGCAGTGATGGGGGTGGATGAAGATTTGGAAGATAGGTGGGACATCACCAGCATTAGCTAGTTGCTTTTTCATACATCATTTCCATGTCCCTCTCTAAATACAGGGGCATGGGTATACATGGGGATATGCATGGGAAAGTTACCCACTGTGCAGGGTACTGACCCATGGTGGGTATGTGCCTGGGTCTGCCCTCAGACACCCATGGGTATACCCATGCAATTCCCCACTGGTAGCCTCCCTAGTTTTGTGTAACCCTGCAAAGGGAAAAAAAAGTGAAGTGCTCCACTGACATTGTCCTGATTGTTGCCTGTATGTTACCTGGTGGCAGCCATGGCAGTCATTCCCTGTTTCACCATGCTAACTTTGTCACTAAGGAGTGTGCTATGCTATCTCATGTCTTCACTGCCACAATTGTCCACCATGCAAGATTATGTATGAGGCCCTAGGTGGTTTCCAGCCTTATAGCTCTTGCTTATATCAGCCTTGTCTGGACCAGCCCATCTCAGTAAACCCTGCTTTGAATGAAGGTGTGGATGTTGTAGAGGAGACAACCATGGAAGATGAGGTTACTGAGGACCTAGAAAGGGATGTTGAGGATGGCATGGTGGATGACAACTCCACACATGATGAGGCTCTTGAGATTAGCTCCATACCAGCTGTTACTACACCTCATCAGTGAATGGGATTTTAGTCACACCCTGTCACAAACCAGTTTGTGACCAGACCTGACCAACTGCCAGTTCTGTGATGCTGATCAAGCATTGAAGAGTGAGTACCCCTATTACCTAGGGAATTATTTATTCTGATGGCCAGTAGTTCAAGAGCTAAGAGCACAATTATTGCAGAGAAAGGCTGCTGAGTCTAATGGAGCAATTCCTACAAGGCCTGACAATTCTAGGTGTGTTTCTGGCTCAATTCAACTGGTATTCTGTTTCCATTATGCTGATAACAGGCATGGGATTTTAGCTGAGGAGTGAGAAAACTTCCTTCATTGTCCAGCACCCACACCATATGCTCATGTCAAATATGTCTGGTATATTTCTGGAAAAGCTGGTAGATTGGAGGGTAGAGGTTTAGATATTAAGCTTATGGATAATGAGGAGGGCTTCATTGTATGCTGGAGGTCTACCCAGTCCTTTCAACTGTTCCTCTGAGATGGAATTCTTAGCAAGCAATGCCATCTTAGATGTAGGCAAAGCAACAAGGGCCAGCAGTCCTCCTGAATACATCCCCAGCTATGAGTCATTCCCTTGGGAAGCACTCACTGATGACATTCTCTCCCCCTCCTCTGTATTTTCTCAATGACAAAACCTCCCCTTCTTCTGTCTATTCATCACCATCTTATGGGGTCACTGGGGAAGACTAGGACTCCTATTCTGTCTAAACTTCAACTCCATCAGCAAAACCCTGGGTTTGGTACAGAGGCACAGACCCACAGATGGTACAGATTTTCCACAGACCAAGTACAGACCCCTGCAGACCCTACAGACCCTACAGACTCTACAGACTCCACAGACCCACAGACACCACAGATGTAAACTTTGATTTGCCCATATCCCATCCAAAAATAGACATATTGATGAGATAATCATACTGACATGATCATGACATCATACACTACAACTTTCATTATGACATCATAACTGTACAGCCACTTTTTTATTTTTGCAAACTGGGACTCCACAAGAACTTTGCAAATATCTTGCCCAAAAAAGGAGATACTACTAAGGTAAAAATACTCCCATGGTCCTGTGATCATAGGCTACAACTTTGTTAGGGCAGAGTTTGAATCTGAGTTTGAAATTTGTAGAGGTGCACCACACAACCCACATGGCTGGCTTCAAATGTTGCTGAGGTAAGCAGAAAAGGATATTTAAACCCAGCTCACTCCAACACCACATCTCTTTCCAGTACCACCACCATCCCTCTTCTTCATTGTCATCCCTCCCTCACCACCCTCCTTTGCTACCACCACCCTTATGGTGGGTACCCTCTCCCTACTAATAGTAATAAGTGACCACTTAGTATACATAGATATGTATATCCTTGTACCTTGACATGTAATTTGGGTAGCTTATGATAATATGATTCAATTATTAGTCAACTACAACATATGTGAGCAGTGAGAATCTGTAGTACTGAAACAATCTGGGGTAGGTCTGTACAGATATGGATATGCATACAGACCTGTACAGGGGGGGACCTGTCTGTGGGTCTGTGATCTGTACAGACCTGTATAGAGGGGGGGGTTTTGCTGATGTCTCCCCATTTACCTTGCCAGAAGGCATTTTCAAAACCACAAATTCCAGGTCTTGGCTCAGCACTCATTATGATGGCAAAATCCTTCCATTCATTGTAGCTGTGCTGGCACTTACTATGGGTATACCTCCCCAGGATTTCCAATGGCAGTCATTCCTGGT
Organism: Pisolithus sp. B1; assembly: GCA_024663435.1. Classification (NCBI taxonomy): domain Eukaryota; kingdom Fungi; phylum Basidiomycota; class Agaricomycetes; order Boletales; family Pisolithaceae; genus Pisolithus; species Pisolithus sp. B1. Next base: position 39,543 of record JANFAA010000089.1, read on the forward strand.
TGACCATGATGTGACAAAGGGTCATCATAGAAGTTTTTCCCTCCTTGAGGGACTGCCAGCAATTGGTAATCCCAAGGCATAGTGGAGAAACAGGACATTCCAGGAGTGCCTATGGGTGATCCCAAAAGCACTTGCACCTCCACTTCTCTACTTTCCTGGTGTATTCAAACCAGCTTTCTCTGGCATCATATGTCTTGCTACCATCCATGACCCCATTTTTGACACCCATATCTTCTACCTAGCAATTCCTTTACCCTCTACCTCTTCCAGTCAATATAAGGATCCTATTGCATTCACAGAGGGGATCAGACTGTGGAATGGCAGCATGATCAACCAAAGTATATAATCTCATATGGATACCATACCACTTGTAGAACAAAACATCAGGTTGACCTGTGGAATCCTTCAAAACAGCACAGCCCTATACCCTCTGTTCTTTCCCCCCTTAACAGCTCCCAAGAATAACCAGGGGAACATGAAGCAAGCACAAGTAACACACCCTATGGCCATATTCTTTCTGTTCCCAACACTCTTAATATGTCCTACAAGCAAGCATTATGATACCTGAAAACTAGCCATGTTCTTCAAGCCTTAAATGGCTTGAGTCCCCCAGGAGGTGACTGGGGAGAGCATTTGCATGAGTCTTTGATTGGGGTCCCATATCTTGCTTCTAGATGTCATAAAAGCTTTGCACCCATTGTTGCTCAATTTCTTCTTGTCTCACTGTATAGCATAGGTGGAATTGATAATGAAGAGTCTTTGGAGAGGAACAGGAGACTTGTTGTTGAACTTCTTAACAGTTCTCTATACATATCTCATCTTCCCCAGGCAAGGATTCAAAGCTTAATTTTTCAATTCCCACTATTTATGAATTGAATTAAGAATATTAAAGAATCAGGAGATTATATTGCCATTGGTGATGACTTCCTTGGCAATGAAGTTCTCATTTCTGTTGCACATGCTATTACTTGTAGTGTTCAGCCTCCACCACTGCACTCCAGGCCTCCACCAGGAGGCTATTCAACAATAATTTTTTCTGTGGCTGTCACATCCGTGACGCACGTGTAAGGTCCGGACCGCAGTCTGACCATCTGAGTTGTTGTTCTAGCCCTACGGGCTCCCGTCGCGAAACTCTGTTCCGTCTTTGGTTTGACTTACGATCTGTTTCTGTTTCTGTTTCCATATTTAGTATGTTTCTCTCGTGCTTCTAAGTGACTTGCTACACTACCATACCCGTATGTCTTACTAATCCCCGTACCATCCGGCTATCCGGTGACTACCGACTTACCTTACTAATGGCTCACTAATATTGTTATTCATCTGTACTGCACTCCAGTAGTCGCTACACCCCGGACATTGCATTGGACTTTTCTCTGTACTATAAAAGCTTTGTACATACGTCATAGCACATCAGTTCGAATATCGAATAAGATACTCATCAATCTCACTCAACTCCAGAAAGTCTCTGGGTAGTTCTGACCTCTGGGACTCGGCAGGAAACTAGTGTACTAAGTTGTATGCTAAACTCTGACTATCCGGACTTTCGCCCTAGCCTTCCTCTGCCCTCGGACCTTCTCAGAGACCGTTGAGAACCGGTCTTGACAGTATATTTGAACTCAAATCCTCGCACGAGTCCATGAAACCCCCTATACCAATGACTATGACTACCCGACTCTGTTCCCGCTCCATGGCTGTTGAAGCTTCGGAACAAGCTGCGGTTGACGATATGCACGAATCAAGTGCACGTATCGCGTTAGCAAGCCGCCGATGTCCTCCACTGTCGGTCAGCCAATTTCGAAGTTTCTCCGCCAGGGGTGAACCCCTCGCCACCCCGACTCCTAGAACCGGCTCCTCTAACAGACGTTCCTCATCCACAGCGCGACCAACCCCAGACCTCTTCGGAGGCGATGACCCCAGAGATGACGGTCCGGGAGACGATGGTCCCAGAGATGACGACAACGACAACGACGAAGGAAACCCTTTCGTCGACACCCCAGAACAGCTAGACCCCCAACTGGCGGTCTTGCAAAATTTGGCAACAGCCGTCGACCGTCTGTCGCGTTCTACCCGTCGCTCCGACGACACCTCATCCTCACATGCTAAGGTCCGGGAGCCAGACACCTTCGACGGAACCGACCCAAAGAAACTCCGGACATTCTTAGTCCAATGCGAACTGTGCCTTCAAGATCGTCCCAAGGCCTTCCGCCTGGACAGGAACAAAGTCACGTTCGCCCAATCTTATCTCAAAGGAATGGCTCTTGAGTGGTTTGAGCCAGACCTTTTAAACTCCGGAGATCCAGCAGACCGTCCACTCTGGATGGACAGCTGGCTGGACTTTGTAGCAGATCTCCAGACAACCTTTGGACCACACGACCTGGTCGCAGATGCCGAACACCAGCTCGACCACCTCCACATGAAAGAGACACATCGTGTAAACCGTTATGTGGTCGACTTCAACAGATTGGCATCACAAGTCCGAGGTTATGGAGATGGCGCTCTCCACCACCTGTTCTATACCGGACTCCCAGATCGCATCAAAGACGAAATCAGTAGGGTTGGGAAACCCACTACTCTATATGGGTTGCGTGTGTTAGCCCAAGAAATTGACGCGCACTACTGGGAGTGCAAGGACGAAGTCTCTCGTCAAGCAAAGTCCTCCGGCAACAACTCTGGAAACAACTCCGGAGGTAAGGCCAACTTGAACAAGGGGGACAAGCAGAAATCTGGTAGCGCCAACCCCCAGCCTGGTAGTAACCAACAAACTCCGTCTACTTCGAACCCCAAGCCTCCGAACAATCAGAACTCCGGAGCACCGTCCATGCTATCCAACAAGCTCGGTAAAGACGGCAAGTTGACACCTGCCGAGCGGAAGAGACGTTTCGAGCAGAATTTGTGTATGTTCTGTGGAAACCCCGGGCACAAGGCCAAAGAGTGCCTTAAATCTACATCTCGCGCAGCTAAGGCTCACACAACCATGGTTACTGAGTTGGAAGCCAAACTGACTGCCTCCTCCGAGGCAAAAAAATAGAGTGCAACTCTCAGAACTCCGCACAGCCTGGGAGTTGTGTTGATACCGACTGTGCACCCTCGGAGGCACGCCTCAACACATCCACTCTTTCGAATCCAAATTCGTTAAAACCTTCTGTCACCCTCGACTCTTATAATATCCCGGACTTTCCAGCATTAATAGATTCGGGCTCGACCCATTGTTTTGTAGACTCTACCTTCGTCAATGATCACGGTCTTTCAACCTACTCCGTCCCACCTCTCGTCCTCCGTCTGTTCGACGGTGTGACAACGACATCAATCAGTAAAGCCTCAAACCTCTCAGTCCATTTCCCCTCCAGAGATATCACCGACATGACTTTCTTTGTAACTCCGTTGGATTCTGAGTGTAAGATAGTTCTCGGACATAACTGGCTCACCCGTTACAATCTGTCGATTGATTGGGTACTGAGCAGTATTAAGTTCCGAAACCTTACATCTCGTTTGCCAGCACCAATGTCGCCCTCTGACTCAGAGTCAATTCCGAGAAACCCCGTAGACGCCCCCCTGGGCTCTCCGGAAATCACCCTTTCCGAGTCGGTCAATAACTCCTCTCCACCCAGCACCCGAGCACCGAACATCTCCCTTGTCAATGCAGCGGCCTTCATCTGCGCTTGCAAGCTAGATGGCTCAACCCAGTTCTCCCTCCAGGTTCGACCTCAGGGTATTACCAAACTCCGGGCTGCCACCGTACAGGATACCCCGGACTTGTCGTCAGTACCCCCGGACTATCACGACTTTGCTGATGTGTTCAGCAAGGCCAAGGCAGCTACACTTGCGCCTCACCGGGAGTTCGACCTCAAGATAGAATTGGAGGAAGGAACTACTCTGCCGTTGGGAACCCTCTACTCGCTTTCGTCCATTGAGCTTGCCGCTCTCCGGACCTTCATCGACAAAAATCTCACTACCGGCTTTATTCGTCCAACATCATCCCTGTATGCCACACCTGTCCTTTTTGTCAAAAAGAAGGACAGATCACTTCATCTCTGTGTTGACTTTAGGGGCCTCAACAAGATCACCAAGAAGGACCGTTACCCGTTACCTCTCATTTCGGACTTACTCGACTCGCCTAGTCGGGCTAAGGTATATACTAAAATCGACCTGTGCCACGCCTACCACTTGGTGCGGATCGCCGAAGGAGATGAATGGAAGACGGCTTTCAGAACCCGTTACGGATCTTACGAGTGGCTCGTGATGCCATTCAGACTTACCAATGCCCCTGCAGCGTTCCAACACTTCATCAACTCCGTCTTCGCGGACCTACTGGATGTATGCGTCGTTGTCTACCTAGATGACATCCTTATTTATTCTGATAATATGGAAAACCACAAAAAACATGTCCGTGAGGTACTCCGCAGGCTCCGGGAGCATGGCTTGTATGCCAAACCAGAGAAATGCGAGTTCCACTCCAAGTCCGTGGAATACCTCGGTTTCTTCTTATCCCCCGATGGATTGTCAATGTCTGAGGATAAGGTAAAGGCTGTCCATGACTGGCCTGAACCTCGCAAGGTGAAGGACATTCAGTCCTTCCTCGGCTTTGCAAACTTCTACCATCATTTCATCTTCAATTACTCGGACATCGTGGTCCCACTGACACGTCTCACATGGAAGGGGGCACCTTGGAATTTCTCCGAGGATTGTCGCCGGTCCTTTAATCTTCTCAAAGAAGCTTTCTCCATGGCTCCAATATTGACTCACTTCAAGCCCGGACTTCCCATCACGGTCGAAACGGATGCTTTGGACTATGCTGTTGCTGGCATTCTGTCCGTCACCTGCCTGGATGGTGAGGTACGACCAGTAGCGTTTTACTCCCGGACTTTGACCGCCCCAGAGTTAAACTACGACACACACGACAAGGAGCTGTTAGCTATTCATGAAGCCTTCTGGACCTGGCGCCATTACCTCGAAGGCCCCACACACCCCGTTGACATCGTTACTGACCACAAGAATCTCGAATACTTCTCCACCTCGAAAGTGCTCACCAGGCACCAAGCGCATTGGTCTGAGTACCTTTCTCAATTCAATATGGTCATTCATTTCTGCCCCGGTAAGCTCGGAGCAAAGCCCGATGCCTTGACTAGATGATGGGACGTCTACCCCAAAGAGGGGGATAGGGGCTACGCCCAAGCCAACCCACAGAACCTCCGACCGGTGTTCACCACCGAACAGCTATTCAATTCATTACGGGCGACCTACTTAGAAAGCCCGGTACTGCGTGCTAGTATAATCATGGATGTTGAGAAACTCCATGAAGACATCAAGTCCGCCTTAGCGTCCGACCCACTCGGCCAACTCCACCTCTCTGACCCATCTAACCCCCGTTGGCAGGTGGATGAATCCGGACTTTTACATCTGGATGATCGTATATATGTCCCCGAAGCAAATGACCTCAGGCTTCGCGTACTCCGTTACAAGCATGACCACCCCTTGGCCGGTCACTTCAGACAAAACAGAACACTCGAACTCGTCCATCGTGAGTACATCTGGCCAAATGCTCGAACTTTCATCAAAAACTATGTCAAGTCTTGCACTGCTTGTGCGCGTGCTAAAACCCTGAGACACAAACCGTACAGTATGTTGAAGCAACTACCGATACCGGAGAGACCTTGGAATTCCATCTCGATGGATTTCATCGAACAACTACCAAACTCCGGAAACCATACCACTATACTGGTCGTTGTAGACCGTCTCTCGAAACAAGCTATATTCATCCCCACCGAAGATACAATCACCTCTCCACAACTCGCTAGATTGTTCCTACTCCATGTCTTCTCCAAGCACGGAGTTCCCTCACACGTAACCTCCGACAGAGGCACGGAATTCGTGTCTCACTTCTTCCGGTCGCTGGGCAAAGCACTGGATATGAAGCTCCATTTCACCTCCGGATATCACCCTGAAGGCGATGGTCAAACTGAACGAACTAACCAGACGTTGGAGCAGTACCTACGGGTTTACTGTAATTACCAACAGGACAACTGGTCCGAGTTGCTACCACTCGCAGAGTTTGCGTACAACAATGCTCCCAGTGCTACAACCGGAGTTTCACTGTTCTTTGCCAATAAGGGTTATCATCCTAATGTTACCGTACACCCAGAAAGAGAGTTGACATCTTCTCGAGCTAGAGACTACGCAGTGGACTTGGACTCCTTGCATACGTTCCTACAAGAAGAGATGAAGGAAGCTCAGCAGAGATACCAAGGTCCGGCAGATGCTAAAAGATCTCCGCCTCTGGACTTCCAGATTGGAGATTTGGTATACGTCAAAGCTAAGTACTTCAGGTCCACTCGACCCTCGAAGAAACTCTCCGAAAAGAATCTGGGACCCTACCCTATTATCACTCGTGTTGGATCGTTATCCTTCACTATCCGACTACCTGACGCTATGAAGTCCGTACACCCCGTGTTCCATGTCTCGCAACTAGAACCAGCAACTCTGAATACTATCCCCAACCGTGTCCAACCTCCACCTCCACCCGTTGAAATCGACGGAGAACCAGAGTATGAAATAGAACAAATCCTAGACTCTAAACTGGACTACCGTAGGCGATGTCTGCTGCAGTATCTAGTCAGGTGGGCTGGCTACGAAGGCATGGACGAGGAAACGTCCTGGCTCATAGCTACCGAATTAAGCAATGCCCCTGACTTGGTCGCGGATTTCCACAGAGCGTACCCCCACAAGGATGGTCCGTTGAGCGCCGTCCCACCCTGGAAATAAATGGACTTTTCGGAGTTTACTCCGTCTACACTATGAAAACTCACGCTCACTCGATTCTAAGACGGACACAACGGAAAGTGTATTTCAAAAAAAAAAAAAAAAGGAAAGAGGAGGGAGAGGACAGGAAAATCCGAAGTACAATACAGACATGGATAAACTAAAATAACGACTAAATATCGTCGTCGTTCAACGCCCGGTTGACGAGAGTGGTCGTCGCGGTCTTGAGAACCTCAAACGACTCCTCCAGGACTCCGGATAGGTCCTGGACCTCTCTCGACATCGTCTCAATGGCAGCCATGTTCTTCTCAATCGCCTTGACGATCTCTCCGAGCCGCCTGTCTAAGACCTCTGCCAAAGGGTCTTGACACGGAGCTTGCACATGGGGGGCACGGGGCTTCGTGACAACCTCGACATCCGGCGTATCATCCAGGTCTTCGTCGTTGGCCGGCTCTCCGAAGTGGGCAGACTTCCTCCATTTCCTCTTTTCTCCACCCCGGGGAGACATCACCGTTGATGCCGGCTTCTCGGACTCCGGTGCCTTCAGGTTCAAGTCGCACTTGCCCTTCGTTTTCTGGCACCGGACGCATGACTTGCTGCGCCCGGTACCCGGCACGCACAGTTCACCAGCCTTGATACAGGCAGAGCAAGCTTTCGCCTGCTCTGCGGACTTTCCGCTGACCGATGCGACGCACTGAGACTGGTATGGACTTGTCAGTACGGATTTTAGAACGATAAATATTGTTACACACCGATGAACCCTCCGCCTGCTGCGCCCGACATGTCTCCTCCTTGAGTCGTTTCTTCTCCGCTTCCAACTCACAGAGTTTTCTCTCCTCGGCTGCTTTTCTCTGAGCAGCCTCCTCAGCCTTTCTACACTCCTCGGCTTTCCGACGTTCTTCGGCCTCCTTCGCTTTCCGGACCTCTTTGGCTTTCCGGCATTCTTCTTCTTCAATTGCTGCCTGCATGGCAGCACGCTGGCGACATTGTCGCTCGTTGAACTTAGCCATTTTCATAATCGGCGGGTCGTCCGGATATTCTTGGAGTAGTTCGTCGTCGAGGACTTCCCAGGCGATGCCTGCGGGGTTGAGGGAAGACTTAAGTCGTTGAGTGGGAGCCATAGCGTTTAGGAGTTTTAGGAATGGGCGTCTGGACTTTGACAAAACCCTGTCGAGCTCTTTTTACCGTGAAGTTTTTCGGACTCTGACAATGCGGACTTCGAAACTCCAAAGCGACGCTTGAACACAACAAGTGCCTCAAGGGCTCGGCCCTAAGAGGGGGATACTGTCACATCCGTGACGCGCACGTAAGGTCCGGACCGCAGTCCGACCATCTGAGTTGTCGTTCTAGCCCTACGGGCTCCCGTCGCGAAACTCCGTTCCGTCTTTGGTTTGACTTACGATCTGTTTCTGTTTCTGTTTCCATATTTAGTATGTTTCTCTCGTGCTTCTAAGTGACTTGCTACACTACCGTACCCGTATGTCTTACTAATCCCCGTACCATCCGGCTATCCGGTGACTACTGACTTACCTTACTAATGGCTCACTAATATTGTTATTCATCCGTACTGCGCTCCGGTAGTTGCTACACCCCGGACATTGCATTGGACTTTTCTCTGTACTATAAAAGCTTTGTACATACGTCGTAGCACATCAGTTCGAATATCGAATAAGATACTCATCGATCTCACTCGACTCCAGAAAGTCTCTGGGTAGTTCCGACCTCTGGGACTCGGCAGGAAACTAGTGTACTAAGTTGTACACTAAACTCCGACTATCCGGACTTTCACCCTAGCCTTCCTCTGCCCTCAGACCTTCTCGGAGACCGTTGAGAACCAGTCTTGACAGTGGCCACCAAAAAGGTATGGTCAGTACCTACAGTATCATTAGAACACTGAAAACATTCTCCTATGTGTCTGCTCAGTAGACCTGTGATGCATCATCAGCAAAACAGTATTTGGCTGTGCATCACTGTACAGCCACTACAGTGTGCCACAGGTCACAGGTAGGTCCCCCACTGTACAGTGCCTCTCAACTTTTTAATTACTGTGTTTGAGACCATAAATATAGTCTTGTATAAATGTATATATAATAAACATATGGTCTCTGACATGAGGAGTGCCATATATGTGATATTTAGAGCAACTAAGGCAAAGAAAATTGCACTGTGACACTGTAGCCACCTGTAGTGACTGTGACATTGTCCCAAAGTGACTGTTTTGCTGATGATGTATACAAAAAGATTGCCAGTTGTTCTTCAAGTGAGATGTGCTTCAAGGATTGGAAGCCAAAACTGCAGAGATCGAGAAGGACTTCTTTGAAAGTGTGTACACTCATACCCAACTCACAACATATACAGTCCAGGTGGCCAAGGATAAGCTCAACTAACCACACCTCCCCTGAGAGGGCAGATGTGTGGTATGGCTGTGGATTCCTAGGGATCTCTTTGGAGATGAGATCAGCCACTAGCTTGACAAGAAGTTGGACCACAATCAGAGCTCTTTCTCATATGAGCTCTTGATGGACTTCATCCATGGCCAATATCAGGGCAATGGCAAGTGTGCTGATATGGGTGGCAACAGTGTTCAATCTTCAACTCTGAAAATTATTACTAATCATCCTAGACAAGGGAACAGTCACATAGTGGGTTTACCTGAGGCTACTGTATGGACTCTATAGTTTTCCTCTCCTGCAACTGCCCTCTAAATATTTATTTTTCCCAGCCAAAATGTACCAGTGTAAAGTTGCTTAGAGGAAAGTGAGAAGAGAAGCCAAGGGGTCTCAGTTTGACCCAAGGGGACTAGAGTTGCCTGGTGAGAGGATCAAAGAGTGTGGTGAAAGACTGAAAAACATGCCCTAAAAATCCAAAGGAATGTTGAGATAGCATCTAAAGAATGTCTAGAGATGAAGAAATAATATTCTGAGTCTTCTTTGTCTTAATTCCATCTTTCTCATCTGTTGTAGAGTGTCTGTTATTTTTCTAAGTATCTACAGTGTACTCGAAGTGTGTGCAGGCTTACATAAGCCACAACATGCACATGCACAACTCAAGATACTAAGTAAAAGATAAAGTAAAAGTTACCTTGCTTGGCAAGGTTTCTTCTACACCATAAATGCCATGGGAACTGTCAGACAGCTGAAAGACCTTCCTGTTTTGGAATTGTGTGGGAACACAGGGTTGAGCTAGGGGGCTCCCTTTTCTGGTTTCTTGTCCTGCAACCTCCTGCATCTGCCATGGGCAAAAAAAGAAAGCTGCCTCTTCAAATCAACACTGATGAGACTCCCCCATACAAGTGCACTAGAGTTTAACATGTTTCTTGTGATCATCTGCTGCTATGCCTCCAGACCCTTCTTTGTTTCTGTCTGTGTACTTTTGACATTTTCTGTGTGGTTGGCTGCTAATAGTCCTCAAATGCTTTCCCTTAGCTTCTGTACCAATCTCACATTTTCTGTGCAGTTCCTTGGTATCTCTTTGGACAGCCATGGACTATTGTATCTTTTCTGTCTCCTCTCCTTGTAACTTACATTTAGCTTGGTCGTGGCAAAGCCAATGATCAGTTTTCATGTATGTTCTTGTAACTTTCCTATGTGTAGTTCAAGGTGAAGGTGCATCATGTGGCAGCACCAACCTTGCTTGGTAGATTGCTGGTGGTTCAACAGTCCCAAGTGTGGCACCTGTGGATGGATGCCTGGTGACTCCCAGACATGGTGCAGTGTGTCAGATGTGGAATCATGCTGCTGTAACATGCTCACTTTCATAGATGTGTGGTCCTCCAGTGCATTGCAGAGGATATTATCGAGGCACAGCCACTGACATTGGCATTGGGATGACACTATGCTATTGCCACATGGTGGACCAAAGGCAACTCACAAGGACATGGCCACCACAGAGGCAGTGGAAATGGTGTTTGGTTCCAAAGTCATGGTCACACAGAATATCAAAACAGACCTGGAGTCATTACCAATGTCTGGTGTTGTTTCAGGCCTGACATTGCAGGCTACTGAAGAACTGCTGTGGTGCACCATCACCTAGAAAGGAAACTTTTTCCATCATATGACAGTTCCCATGGCACACACACAACTCAAGATACTAAGTAAAAAATAAAGTAAAAGTATAGGAATGAAAACATAATTAAAAACAGCAAAATAAAAGAAAAATCCTAGTAGGGAGGATACTCTCCCTACACCGGCATTAACTGAGCACACAGTAACACTCTGCAAGTGGAAGGATTGGCACTGCTAGATGTGCGATTGTGAAAGAAAGCACAAATTCAACAGAGACATGAGGGTATGGTTAGACAGGGCGTTGAAAGAGGAACCTCGGCGAAGTGGTAGGAACAATTGAATTTTTTTGGACGGCGATGTGGCGATGTGTGGCTTGTTCGTGGCGAGCAGAAAATTTGGCAGCCATCTCGCAGATGTTCGACGAGCACTGGAACCGCACAGATGACCACAAGATAAATTTGATTGTCACCTGGCTCTCGACGAAGGGGAACCGATGAAAAAGTATCCAGTGAAGCAGACTACATTGTAGTTGTCAAGAGACGTGTTTGTCTGTGTGTCAGGTCCATCGTCAGAGCCACCGGCATCTGCGGAGTTCGAGGGAGGACCCACACCAGCACACTCTTGCACCAGACCCACTCCCTCCAGAATTTCTGACGTCTTGAGTACACCGCATCTCTTGCTACGGCACGCTCTGTCGCGACATTCGGACATTATTTCGTTGAAGCGCAAGTGGCAGAACCCAGAAATTCTTGGAGAACATTATCGCACACCTCAAATCTTGCGCCTACCTTAGACACAAAATTTCCAGTCGATTGTCCGTCAGTTTCTGCACGCAACGGCAGAAGCCAGCACCTTGAATATCGAGAGGGGGTCACCGCAGTCTCGTCTGGCTCCAATGCAGCACTCTTCGTGACAAGGCACCACGGTGAAGATTCCAGCAGGTTCGCTATGAAGTGTAGGTTGGTCTGTCTTGTCGCAGAACTCACTCGATACACCCCAAAACACGCTGGCATTTTTCTAATTCTTGATCGAGTTCAATAAGTGACGACGGAGACTGGCTGAGGGAAGTTGCCGCTTGGGAGTCGCACAGATGCAACATGACTAGTGAGTGTCTTGGCTCACTCAAATACACTCCATTCACTGGGAGGCACGATCGGACGAGGGTATTGACGCAGCCCCGGTTGATGGACAGATTCTTGCTAGTTGTTCCCCCTTGAAATACTTGAAGCGAGTAATTTCTTCGTCGATTCAGTGTCTTCTATCACACCAGCGGTCTTGGAGAGAGTATCGAGACATTCGAGGGCACACACGTTGAGTTGCACTTCAAGTCTCCTGATGGTGGTGAGCAACTTGCCTGTGGAATTTTAGCGCCGCTGTTGCAGCAGCGTGACGTGACATGACCCCTTCTTGTGTCACGGGTCACACAGCATTCTCACCCGCCGAGGTTGGGTTCACGTAGGGTTCGCATTTGCGACAGAACTAGGAAGATGGTGTAAAACATTTATATGAACCAACAATGCATACAGGAGGATACGTTGACAGTGACGTCCTATAGTGGGGGTCGTCTTGGATGAAACAGAGGTCCCAAAGTCTCACCGCTGGAGCATTGGTACCACATGAAGTTCAGCTGCGCCATGGAGATTATTGTTATGCTGTCGACGACGGAAATCGGGAATTCCGTCGCTGTTGAAGGGAACTTACGATGTGAGGGAGGAGGATCTACTTCACCGCTGCCCTCGTTACGTGATGGTGGCTCCGAGTGGATGGTCCGCCAGCCTTCAGGTGCGTCGTGGGTAGCTGGCGGCGAAGACAGCTTACTCCGTCGCGGAACGTTTTGCATTTGCATGGATATGGCCCAAGTCTCGGGGACACATGGAATGCTGCCGCGGAAGCAAACGCATGATAGCCGAGCGCATGTGGTGAATGTCAATTCGACTAAGCGCCAAGATAGGTCTCCGCGTCCAGGCCTGAGCCCTGGCGGAGTCTACAACATGGACCATTGAATCAATTTACGGCTTGACCATGGATCTTTCCCCTTCCGTTGTATATTTTGGACCCCCGTTTTAGTATTTAAGTTCTTTATCACAGCGCCGGGCCTCTGGTGTCTTCTTTTATTCACCCTCTTCGCTCTGCAATCTTTCCTGCCACACTCGATGGACTCAGGAAAACTTCCAAACCATAGATCATCATATTTGATCAGGTTCCATCCCTGCGCGAGGGTGAAGCCCTCTGCGCGCGAGCTAGTTATGGTGAGTCCCTACATTTGCATAATCTGTTGATTTTGGTATGTTTACACTGGCTAGGCCGCTCTGCACGCCTCTGACAAACAAGATTTTATCCCATCGTATCAGACTGTAGTTCCGGATGCTGTGGGTTCTTAGTGGCAATTCTGAGTATTGCTCTGTTGATCTCCGTTTCAGAATCCATCTAGCATCGTTGCTCGGGACCTCCATGATGTTGTCAACGTCACGCATTCCGACTATACACCCAAACGGAAGCTCAGCATGTCTTCCCTGGTGGTCGTGAGTAGAGCTACATTCATGAGGGAACTAGGGTCATCGTGACTTGCCTAGGATCTTGCGTTGTTGATGTGTCGCAAGCCACCCCCTACCGCTTGACTGTGAGCAGGAAAGGTTAATCTCAACGACTTCTATCTCGTACAGCTTTGCAGTGCCCTTCGTAATTACACTTCCTTCCATCGTCACCGTCGTTGACATTGATTTCTTTCGCATTTAACAGGAGCAGATCTTTTGCATGTATCATGTGTATTATCAAAAGTACAAAAGCGTGCAAACCAAAGGCCAATGCAACCGTCGTCCTACCATCCAAGAAACGGGCTATCCGCTTGTTCGGGACCCAAGTGGATTGTATTGCACACTCGAAGGTCACTTTACTTACTGCGAACTTGCTAAAAACAGTAGGGGATATAGGTACGGTGGGGCATCACGCAGACTTCAAAGGGGACGGACGTGTCTAATACTAAACACTTTGGGCGTCCTTTTTTGTATATATCGACCGACGGGCGATCTTGCAGTATTATTGCAGTATTATTTACACCATATGAGAAACCCATGTAAGCTGAGGGAAGAAAGAGTCAATACTCACTTTCATGTCAGATTTATGTATGTAACATGCCCTCCCAATCGAGCGGCCCCTTAGTCGCTCTTGCTGTGTCCTGCAGAGAGCCTGCAGGCTGTGGACGATAGTCGGCCCGAAAGAACCCCTCGAGTAACGCCCCTGATCGCCCCTTTCTCAGCCTATCGAGATCGAATGTGAGACAGAAGTACTGCAGGCTTGGATGTCCCAGCGCTAACTCAAGGTGGCCACTGGCGGCATCGCCAAACCAGACACCACCGGACAACTGGTGATGAAATCGAATGTCGTCAGTAGCTTGTCCGCTGCTCGACGGAGGACCAGGAAAGCCACAAACATGGACAGTCAGACCGAAAAGAATAGACCTAATACTTACCTCCTAGAGTAAACCTCTCGGATTAGATCTCTCTGGATCCCGAAGACAATTCTGTTGGTAAGAACGGCGGTGAGGAAGATGTAGCTCAAACCGAAGCGATACCGTCCTCCTTACCGTGCTGCTCAGAACTCGAACGTCCTCATTCCCATATGCGTCTCGTTAGCCTCGTATAAAATTATCAGATAAAGGTACTTATGGTGCCATCTTTAAGTACTTCCTCACCTGTGGACCACTGGCGTGATATTGGCGTGTTGTGATCATCGGGTCCGTATTGTGTCAAGACGCCGTCCGATCCTGCGCGGACTCATAAAGGCTTAAATCCAGAGAGACATAAGGTGCGGTTGCCCAGGACAGCTGATGAAGTGGCAGTAAAAGTCTGGCTAACACTGAAGCAAGGTGCGGCCGGCCCGTAGAACGAATGACTGTCGAATCTCGAAATCAAATGTCATAGTCGATCCAAAAGGGAGGATTCGAACGAGGAACCAAAGTAAGGTACGTGACATGTCACTGCCGTCCTCATGGATACAACATGATGTTAGCTAACAGGGAAACTAGGAATGAAAACTTGGTAGTACAATACAGAACGCACTGATGTGAACTAATTCTTCTCCTGAACGCTGAAGGGGTTGTTTCGGTATATTGAACGCTACCTATCACCAAAGAAGAGTACACAGCAAGGCAGCCATGCACGATACCAAGTACAAGCACCCAGGTGGGAAAAGAAGTGGCCTGCAGAATCCTACGTGCTAACGTCAAGAGATGGGGGTTTCATCTTCAGCCATTCCAGCCGAGGTGCGAGAGTCTTGAGGTATCGCTCTACCGCCGTCTCATCTTCCATGTGAGAGCCGGAAATATCGAGCCTCGCAAGAGACAATGACTGCATTTCAGGTTCTCCCTCAGGCAGAATCCTCGCATCAACCTGCATGTGCAGGGACTGAAGTCGGGTGCAGCCTCGCAAGAGCCCACGTATACCTTCCAGCGTTACACAACCGTCGTTCTGCTGGGATGCGCGCAGGTGTAGAACCTCGATGACAGGCCACGCAGGTGTGATCTGCGCGATGAAGCTGTCGTCGATGTCCAGCGTACCAAGTGAGGTAAGCTCGAGGACACGCAAGCGGTGGCACGTAAGGAAGGGTGTCAGCATCGATCGCGGGAAGTTAAAGGGAAGGTGGGGAATGGGTGGGGTTGGGTGGGAGCACTGTATATCAAGCGTGCTAAAGTCTGCATAGCGCTGGCGGATATGCACGATTTCCTGAAACAGTTCGTAAATGTCATTCTGAGTGGGAGGGGAACAATAGAAAATCTTGACGGAACCTAGTTCGCACGACGCGATAGAGGACAGCAAGTTGGTGCATTGACTCAAGGAGCCAACGGTAACGGCTATACATTGGAGTGAAGGGAACGTCGGTTGCATGGATGGACACACGTCGACGTCGAAATCATCGGGTAAGGTCACAGTCAACTCGCACAAATATTGTAAATGGCTCAACTTGCGCAGACTACTAGGCAACACAGGAAGATGGCGGGAGAGGTAAAGGCTGCGCAGGTAAGGGATTCCCCTAAAGTTCACTGCCAGGCGGGCACTGGCGTCCAAGCGGGAGCGGGCAGCACATATTTTCAATGCTTGAAGGGATGGCACACAAGCTGGCGTGAGATATAAATCTGTGTCCCTGTGTCGGTGGAATCTAGGTATCTTGAAACGCAGCTGAACAAGTTGAGGTAAACGGATGTGGCCGAGGAGCTGGATTGGATCCGGAGGAGGTTTGCTGAAGATATTGACATTCAAAGTATGAAGCCGAGGAAAAAGCTCGTCAGATAAATCTGGAGAGAAGACAGTGTCCACGATGTTCTGAGAGACTGTGGGTAAACGCAGCGTGGTACGATCAAAGGCTCGGATTCGGCGTGAATATCTTTTCAGCATAAGCCAGTCCTCATGTGAAGGTTCGTGCAGGAGAGACTAGCAGGCGTCAGCCACCCTACTACCACATGTGCAGACGACGTACCACGACTGTGCCCCTCCAAACTGCCTTCAGAAACCAGAAGTGAGCAGGCAGGCACATGACGAGCGGACTCAGAGACGATTGCGTTCTCCAGAGGGCATCAAGCGCTGGGTCCATGAACGCCTTGCAGGTCCTTGCGAGGCTTGCGACATCCTTGTGACGAATAGCACTAGTTACATTCGCGCTAGTAACTTCCTCGTCCACCAAGTATCCAATGATGAGGTGAAAAATTTCTGTGATTCGAAGGCAGCGGTGCATGTTGTGTCGTCGAGGGTGTTTTCACTTCTGTAAGACTCCGAACCTTCAGGATGCATGGGGCAGGATTCCTGTGTCCAGACTTCGCCACAATAGGCTGCAGGTCGACGGTCACGTGTTCCGAAAGTAGGATATGTGCCTACATGTAAAGAGCACATGGAGTGTTGGACGAAAACTGAAATTAGGACTAGAAATATATTAGAACCACATTCGCACTGTAAGAAGCACGCCCTCCTTGCCCTCCAGACAGCCATGACGGGCTTTTCGCCCTGAGTGGAGATAACCATGCAGAGAGGTGTCCGGCGCGGCAAACATCGACTTCAGGGGTTGGCTCCCGGAGTCAACCCGCCGGCCGGGAATTTAGTGCTGTACACCGTGTGAGGGAGCCCACTAAGTGGAACGCAAGCGTAGTTGGATGATCGATGTATATCGCGAGACGATATGACCACATCTTGAGTTGTTGCCTTGGTGCACGGAAACGACGAGTTGGGAGCTGGGATTGCCGAGGGCAAGCCGCTAGCCGTTTCGATTCATCGAAGTTCAAGGTGGATCAGTAGAGAATTCGCTCGAGTCCTACCGTCAAGCCAGATCGTGGCTCATACCCTTGCAAACCCGTGGGCCACTTCAAACTCTCCTCCGCTCCGCTGAGGGGGGCCTCCAGGACAAAGCCAAAAAGTAGATGGAACACTTTTCCCTCGCCCAATTCCCGGTTCTAAGGGTATTTTTCTACATGTCGCGGCGATGGACACTCGAGTCGAAGCCGACTCAGCGAAGTGGGAAGCGCGGAAGAGACCTGCGGTCTTGGATTAAACGTGGACACGCGGGGTATCACAGTCCAGAACAATGCGGCCAACTCGATGAGATGGATTTGGGCATCTTGGGTAGGGCTGGCGAAGTGTGGCAGGTCAGGTTAGTGGACAGGAAATTTGCAGCCCGTTTTGCGGGACCTCGTAAGTACAGCTAGCAAAACATCCGGACTGTAGTAGCTGCTTAAAAAAAACTTGACGGATCGCTGTCGGCGAGGGGGACCGAGGAAAAAAAATTGACCGGATTGTCATCGTCGTCGAATTCGGACGTGTTTGTCTGTTTACCGCGCCATTCAAGTCATTTGCGGAGTTCGACTGAGAGTCAGCAGACCCACACCAGTTTGACGCCGATCTGTTCTAGCAAAAGTTTCCGACATCTTGAATACACGGGCACATCTTGCAGCGGCTGCCTCTGCGCGGCCGTTCATTTGTCGAAGGTCTGGGGCACGGTGCGACCCGAAAACCCTCGGGGAACTTTGTGGCACACATCATTCGGTGTTCCATTTGATACGGAACTTTCCAGTTGACCATCTGGACGCGATGGTAACATGTCAGCATCTCCAGCTTCAGGAGGGGGTCACCACGATTTTGTCCAGCTCCGGGCGGGCGCTCTTCAAGGCAAAACACCGCGATGGAAAAATTCCAGTGACTTTGTTATGGAGGATAGGAGGGGCTGGCTCATCGCAGACTTCACTTGACACACGCCAACACACACTGGCATTTTCGACTTCTTGATTCTTCACGAACGATGGACACGGTAACTGGACGAGAGGAGTCGCCAGGGGAGTCATGCAGATGTAGCGCGAGTAGTGAGTGTCTTGGTTCATTCAGCTCTGCTGCTTCCCTAGGGAGACGCGAGCGAACGAGGGTACTGACGCAATCTTGGCTGGCAAACAGTTCTCATGCTTGGAGCCCCTTCTTGGAAGGCTCGATGCAAGCACTTTCTTCGCGGATTCGCATCCTACCACACAGTAGGTTGGAAAAAAATCATTGCGGCATTCGAGGACACCTTTTGAGCTGCACTTCAAGTCTCATGATGGTGGTGAGTGACTTGCCTAACATGAGTACATGTGACGTGACGTGCCCCTTTTTATTGTGACCTGTCACGCCATCAAAAACTACGTGTCGGCGTGAAGCGGCAGGTATAACCATACATGCTGCGTACAAGATGAAGAATGTTGAAGAACTGGGTATTGTGGTGCAGTTGGACTTGGTTGGGAAGGTAACCAACCCCGTGAAAACCCACCCGCAATATTCCCAGCGTACACCAGAAAGTCAACTGGGGACGATATGCTCATGCGGCTAGCAGCGACCAGTCAGAAACTTCGCGAGGCTCGATCATAGGAAACCTACTATGTGAAAGAGAACACCAGGATAGTCTGTTTGGCCACAATTCGTTTTTTTAGCGTTGTTCCCGAAGGACAGCCAGCAATGGTCCGGCCACCGGTGTGATCTTGGGGGTCGCGCATCTCTGGCAGCGAGAGTAACTTTATTACTTTCTTTCTCGCATTGAATTGGGATTCTTGAACGGGCGGAATGCTGCCGTGGAAAGAGACCATACACAGATCCACTGCTGCATGGCAGCATGGGTTGAATGCCAATCCGAATAAGCCACCACAACAAGCCTCCGTTTCGAGATCTCTGAATCAACCCTGATGGAGTCCCAGACATGGACTGCCGACTCGACTTGTGAATTGACCGGATCATCCCTTCTTTTCCCTTCCTGTTGCACATTCTACACCCGCTTGGGGGCAATTCAGTAGATTGCAGTGCAGAACCCGTGGTGTCTCTTTCCTGCCCACTCGACCAACCTCCATGACCCCGGGAAAACTACCCACCTACAGAACTTCGTACTTGCTCAGGTTCCATCCATATGAGAGGCTCAAACCTTCATCCCGCGAAAGAGTGATGGTAAGCCCTTACACTTGCATGGCTCGTCCCTTGAGACCGTTGACGATGCTAAGGCTACTTTGTACGCCTCTGAGGAGGATGGCCTTTTTCTCGGCGAAGAACACTTCACTTGTCCACTTCAGTCATCCGTTCCGGACTCTGTGAGGTGTCAGTTACATTCTCAACTATCTGTGGTCTAATTTACTTGACCCCGGAATCCTTCCAGCGTTGTTACTCGGAACATGAACAACGAGATCGACCACTTGCCCTCTTGGTGCATCCGAACGGCGGCTGCCCATATCCATTCTAGCACTGGTAGGTACCGTTACTCCGATTGCAGGGTGGATGCAACTCAGTGTACACTACATAGGACCTAGTGCTGCTACTGTGCCCCAAAACTATCTTCCACCATTTAATCGCAAATGCAAGTATTCAACTCAGAGTCGAGTAGGGTGAATGTGCTCTCCACCTGATGAATCTTTATGGCATCCATTTTAGGTATACCTTCGTTTAATCCTCGCTGGACTTTAGTTTCCTTCGTATGACTAACAGTAGAAAACGTACAAACAGATCGCGTGTATTTACCGTGAAGCACTGTTGTTTAGAATGGGAAATGTCTGAATCCTGTGGTTCAGTTTCAGATGTTATCCTGATTCTCATTTGGCTGGATGAAACGCTCGCGTCTCACGTGTGCGTCTGAACTATGTAACCGCACTTAGGGTCACCGTTTCAATCAATAACTCGGGCTCCAGCTCCTCAAAAATTAACTGTCATGGGCCCCATGTTTTGCAGGCTTCCGAGGCTTTATGAATATCAGCCAAGACGATAACAAGCTTAGATCACTGACGCTTAATACGAGCATGTAACCAGTAAGTACAAAGTAGCAAACCGTAAGCTCATTATATCACGGACCAAGGCCAGTACAGCACGTGCGGTCTAACTACGTAGTTTTTTCCCTGTGCTCTTGCATGAACAATGTGTCGCCAAGTAAGCCATAGGTCGTGGATTCAGGGAAGACAACAAATTACTGCGTTGATTGCAGCTGTTCGCAAACTTCGCGTTCTTGGATGACGGCTGCCGCTTGTGATAGCAGTATCAGTCGTTTCAACCCTCGGAGCCGTGATGCACAGGCGGATCGATATGGACAGCCTCGGTCGCTACTGTATATCATATCGAGGCAACAGGTGCGCCTATAATGCCGCCATGCACCAAACCCAGTACAAGCACCCAAGTCGGCTACAAAATGGTTGCAGCATCTAGACAAAAAGGGCGACATGACCATGGAGATAATGATTAGGACCGCTCTCCATCAACGAAACACCGGTCCGACTTAGGTGCCAGAATCCTGAGACACCGTTCTATCCCAGACCGATCCTTTATGTGAGAAGCAAAAACATGGAGCTTCTCAGGAGACGATGAATGCATTTCCGGGCCTTGTCCAGGCAGAGTCCTGGGCAGCCTCGCAAGAGCTCACTTTTGCCTTCCAGTTTTGCGCGGTGTGATTCGCACCGTTGCCATCCACGGAGGCTCAGGTCCTCGATATTCGACCACGCAAGGGGGGCCTGTGCGATGAACGCGGCATCAGTGTCCATCGCAACGGTAGGATCAAGGGATAGAGAGCGCAAGCAATGACACCCAGAAAGGGCTACTATCGCTAATTGCGACATATCAATAGAAGGATCGACGACGAGTGAGCAGCGAGATCCTAGCCTGAGCCTGGATCTCAGGAAAGTGCATGCACATGATATCGAGTGGACTCAGCTAAAAACGTCAAGCGCTGGGGCCTTGAGTGCTTTTGCGTGTCTTCGCGAGTCTTGCAATGCCCTTGTGGGTAACATCACAGGTGTTGTATGCACCAAGAGTGCGATGACGCAATGAGGAGGTTCATTGATTCGAGGGCAGTGGTGCATGTCGCGTCTCGGCCGCAGCTCATATTAGGGATGTTCAATCGACGAGAGGTGGGAAAGACATGCATGGGAACCAGGTACCACTATCCACTTGGGCATGTCAGATACCCTGCACGAATGGATTTGGCTGCGCCGCGAGTTTATAGGAAACCGATACTCTGTGACAGCTGTCACCGCATGAGCTCTGATAATCTATGGGTCATGGGTGTGTAGTAGAGCACGAGTTGCTCTCAACAGGCTAAGCGACACGTAATTGTTCATTATGTGACGCTCTTTGCCGGCACTTCCGTACAACCTGTTTGAGTGGAGGGGGAAAGAGTCTGGATGTTATCGTTACTCGTTAAGTTTCGTATCACCGCCACTTCGACGGTCGTCCTCGGCGACGATCTGCATGTGACGAAGTCGAGCGATGCCCAACACCCTCCCAGTACTAGAGCGTGGGCCACTGGCTGCATGGCGAAATCTGCCCAAACCAGACACCATCGGACAGCTGGTGATGAACTCGAACGTCGTCAGCACCTTGTCCACTGCTTGACCGAGGACTAGGAAAGCCACAAACATGAAAAGCAAAACCGAAAAGAATAGACCTACTACTTACCTTCTCGAGTAAACTCCTCTCGGATTAGAGCTCCCCGGATCGCGAAGACAACGCTGTTGATGGGAACGGCGGTGAGGTAGCTCATAGGGAAGCGATGGTAAGATGTTGATCTCCTTACCGTGTCGCTCAGAACTCGGACGACCTTTTACCCGTTCCCATACGCGTCTCGTTAGCCTGCTTCACAATTATCGGATAAAGGTATTCATGATGCCGTGTTCAATTATGTCTCACTTGTTGACCACTGGCATGATACTGACATGTTGTGATGGGTCTGCGTTGGGTCAATTGGAGGCTGTCTGATCCTGCACGGACTTGAAATAGTAAAAGACGACTTAGATCCAGAAAGGCACAAGGTGCAGCCGCCCAGGACAACCAATGTGGTGGCATTAAAAATATAACCAGTACTGGAACAAGGCATGGCTCATCCGTAGAACAGACGACTGTTGAATCTCGAGATTGAGTGACCTAGTCAATCCAAAAGGGATGATTCGAGCGAGGAATCAAAGTAAGGTACATGACATTTCACTGTCGGCTTCATGGATACAACATGATTTCAGCTAATAGGGGGAAACTGGGAATGAAAACACAATACGGAACGCACTGATACAAATTAATTATTCTCCTGAACGCTGAAAGGGTTGTTTTGGCATGTCGAACGCTATTCATCATCAGGGAAGAGCACAGAGCAAGGTGGCCATGCATGAAACCAAGCACAAGCACCCAAGTTGGCAAGAAATGGGCTGCGGAATCCTACGCACTACGGACCCTCTAAGGGGATGGTGATGGCCATAGCATTGCATAGATAATGCCGGGAGATGGGGGTTTTGTCTTCATCCATTCCAATTGAGGTGCAAGATTCTTAAGGTATCGCCCTACCGCTATCTCATCTTCCATGTGAGAACCGGTAATATCGAGCCTCGCAAGAGACGATGACTGCATTTCCGGTTCTCCCTCGGGCAAAATCCTCGCATCAATCTGCATGCGCAGCGACCGAAGTCGTGGGCAGCCTCGCAAGAGCCCACGTATGCCTTCCAGCGTTACACGACCGTTGCTCCCCTCGGATCCGCACAGGCGTAGAACCTCGATGTCAGGCCACGCAGGTGTGATCAGTGCGATGAAGCCCTCGTCGATGCCCAGCGTACCAAACGAACTAAGTTCGAGGACACGCAAGCAGTGGCATGCAAAGAAGGGTGCCAGCATCGATCACGGGAGGTCGAAGGGAGGATGGGGAATGGGTTAGGTTGGGTGGGAACACTGTATATCAAGCGTGCTAAAGTCTGCATAGCGCATGTGGATACGCTCGATCTCCTGGAACAGTTGGAAAATGTCATTCTGAGTAGCAGGAGAATGATGGAAAATCTTGACGGAACCGAGTTCCCGCGAGGTGATGGAGGACAGTAACTTGGTGCATTGACTCAAGGAGTCAACGGTGACAACGATACGTTGGAGCGAAGGGAGTGTCGGTTGCATGGAGGGACACACGTCGACGTCGAAACCATTGGATAAGGTCACGATTAACTCGCACAAATATTGTAAATGGATCAACTCGCGCGGACTACTAGGCAAGACGTTTAGGTGGGGGGAGAGGTGAAGGCTGCGCAGGTAAGGGATTTGCCTAAAATTCACTGAAAGAGAGACACTGGTGTGAAAACAGATGCGGTTAACATTGATTGTCAATGCTTGAAGGGATGGCACACAAGCTGGCGTAAGATATAAATCTGGGGCCCTGTTTCGGTAGAATTCAGATATCGTGAAATGCAGTCCAACAAGCTGAGGTAAACGAATATGGCCGAAGAGCTGGATTGGACCCAGAGGTAATCTAGTGAAGATATCAACGTTCAGAGTATGAAGCCGAGGAAAAAGCTCATCAGATAAATCCGGAGAGAAGACGGTGTCCACGACGTTCTCGCAGACCGTGGGTAAACGCAGCGTGGTACGATCAAAGGCTCGGATTCGGCGTGAATATCTTTTCAGCGTAAGCCAGTCCTCATGTGAAGGTTGCTGCAGGAGAGACTGGCCGGCGTCAGTCACCCTACCACCACATGTGCAGACGACGTACTACGACCGCGCCCCTCCGATTTGCCTTTAGAAACCACAAGTGAGCAGGCAGGCACATGACAAGAGGACTCAGGGACGATTGCGTTCTCCAGAGAACATCAAGCGCTGCGTCCATGAACGCCTTGCAGGTCCTTGCAAGCCCTCGTGACGAATCATAGCACCAGTTACATTCGCGTCGGTAACTTTCTCATCCACCAAGTATTCGAAGATGAGATGAAGAATTTCGGTGATACGAAGGCCGCGGTGCATGTCGTGTCGTCGAGGGTGTGCGATCCCGTGCGAGCCTACTTCTGTGAGACTCACCTGTTGTCCGGACTTCGTCACAACTGAAGCTGCAGGTCGACGGTCACGTGCTTTCGAAGGTGGAGTGGTTCAGACTTCATCGTACTAGCACATGGCCAACTCTGTTCAGATTCCTACGAGAATACAATATATCGAGTGTTGACTCGACAGAAAAACAAAATGAGGACTAGAAATATGTTAGAATCACATTCGCACTGAAAGAACCACAAAATCGTCAAGCCATTGCCTCGCACGCGCCCTTCTTTCCCTCCAGACAACCATGGCGGGCTTTGCCCTGAGTGGAGATAACTAAAGTGGTTGCTTTGTTATCATCAGTGCGGAGAGATGTCCGGCCCGGCAAGCATCGGCTTCAAGGGTTAGTTCCTAGAGTCATTCTGCCGGCGTGGAATCTAATAATGCACACCGTGCATATGAGCTCACTACGTGGAAAGCAAGCGTGGTTGGATGATCGACCTATGTCGCGAGGCGATGTGACCGCATCTCGAATTATTCCCTCGGTGCAAGGCAACGACGAGTTGCGAGCTGGGATTGCCGAGAGCAATCCGTCAGTTGTTTCAGTTCACCGAGGTTCAAGTTGGATCAGTAGACAATGTCACTCGAGTCCTACTGTCAAGCCAGATCGTGGCCCGTACCATTGCGAACCCTTGAGTTACTTTAAACTCTTCTCCGCTCCGCTGAGGAGAGCCTCCAGGAGAAAACCAAAAAGTAGATAGAACACTTTTCCCTCGCCCTATTACCAGTTCTAAGTGTATGCCTCCACATGCCGCAGCGATGGGTACCCCGAGTCGAAGCCGACTCAGCGAAGTGAGAAACGCGGAAGAGATCTGCGGCCGTGAAAAGCGGATTGGATTAAACGTGGACAAGCGGGGTACCACGGTCTAGAACAATGCGGCCAACCCGATGAAATGAATTTAGAAACCTTGGGCGGGGTTGGTGAAGTGTGTATGTCAGGTTATTGGACAGGAAACTTGCAGCCCGCTTCGCGGGACCTTCTACAACTAGTAGAACATGCGGATAGTTGCTAGAGACGGTTTGATGATTATTTCGCTGTCAACGAGAGGGACCGAGAAAGAAAAATTGACTGGATTGTCACCGTCGTCGACTTCGAGGCGTGTTTGTCTGTTTACCCCGGCCACCTAATCGAAGTCATTCAAGTCATTTGCGGAGTTCGAGTGAGAGTCAGCAGACCCACACCAGTCTGGCGCTAAATTGTTCTGGCCAAAGTTTCCGGCATCTTGAATAACACGAGTACCTCTGCGCGGCCCTTCGTTTGTCCAAGCCTCGGGACACAGCTAAAGGCGAGACCCACAAACTCTTGGAGAACTTTATCGCACACATCAGGATTCCAGTGTTTCGTTCAATACGGAATTTTCCAGTCGACCAACTGGATGCGATGGCGCGTGTCAGTAACTCTAGCACCCGGAGGAGGGTCATGGCGGTTTCGTCCAGCTCCAGGCGGGCGCTCTTCGAGGCAAAACACCACGGTGGAAAAATTGCAGTAACTTTGTTACGGACGATAGAAGGGGCTAGTTCATCGCAGACTTTACTTGACACACGCCAACACACTGGTATTTTTGACTTCTCGGTTCTTCACGAAGGATGGTCACAGCAACTGGTCGAGGGCAGTCGCTACTGGGGAGTCATGCAGATGTAACGTGAGTAGTGAGTGTCTTGGTTCATTAAGCCGTGTTTCTTCCATAGGGAAACACGATCGGGCGAGGGTGGGTATTGACGCAGTCTTGGCTGGCGAACAGTTCTCATGCTTGGAGCCCCATCTTGGAAAGCTTGATGCGAACACTTTCTTCGCGGTTTCTTCGCATTCTACCACACAGTGGGTTGGAAAAAGTCATTGCGGCATTCGAGGACACCTGTTGAGGTGCACTCCGGGTCTCATGGTGGTGCCCCTTTTCATTGTGACCAGTCACGCCGTCAGAGACTTGCGTACCGGTGTAAAGCGGCAGGTATACATGCTGCGTACAAGATGAAGAATGCTGGAGAATTGGGTATTGCGGCGCATTTGGACTTGGTTAGGAAGGTAACCAACGCCATGCGAACCCACCGCAGTATTGCCGACATACACCAGGAAGCCAGCTGGGGACGATGATCATGCTGCTAACAACGACCAGTCAGAAACTTCGCATGACTCGATCATAGGCCTGAAACCTACTATGTGAAAGAGAACACCAGGATAGTCTGTTTGGCCACAATTCATTTTTAGCGCTTTTTCCGAAGGACAGCCAGCAATGGTCTGGCCACCGGTGTAGTCTTGGGGGTCGCACATCTCTGGCAGCGAGAGTAACTTTATTACTTTCTTTCTCCCATTGAATCGGGACTGTTGGACGGTCGGAATGCTGTCGTGGAAAGAGGCCATACCCACTGCTGCATGGGTTGAATGCCAATCCGAATAAGCCACCACAACAAGCTCCCGTTTCGAGATCTCTGAATCAACCCTGATGGAGTCCCAGACATGGACTGCTGACTCGACTTGTGAATTGACCGGATCATCCCTTCTTTTCCCTTCCTGTTGCACATTCTACACTCGCTTGGGGGCAATTCAGTAGATTGCGGTGCAAAACCCGTGGTGTCTCTTTCTTGCGCACTCGACAAACCTCCATGACCCCGGGAAAACTGCCCACCTACCGAACTTCGTACTTGCTCAGGTTCCATCCGTACGAGAGGCTCAAACCTTCATCCCGCGAAAGAGTGATGGTAAGCCCTTTCACTTGCATGGTTCGCCGCTTGAGACCGTTGATGATGCTAAGGCCACTTTGTACGCCACTGAGGAGGATGGTCTTTTGCCCGACGAAGAAAACTTCACTTGTTCACTTCAGTCATCCGTTCCAGACTCTGTGGGGTCTCAATTGCATTCTCAGCTATCCCTAGTCTAATGTACTTAGCTCCACAATCTTTCCAGCCCTGTCACTCGGAACTTGAACAACGAGATCGACCAACTGTTCCCTTGATGCACTCTGGCGGCGGCGGCTGCGCGTATCCACTCCAGCAGTGGTAGGTACCGCTCCTCCGGTTGCAGAGTGCATGCGATTCAGTGTAAACCGCATAGGACCTAGTGCTGCTGCTGTGTCGCGAAACCATCCCCTACCATTTAATCGCAAATGCAAGTATTCAGCTCAGAGTCGAGTAGGGTGGAAGTGACCTCTCCCTCATGAGTCTTTATGGCATCTATTTTAGGTATACCTTCGTTTAATCCTCGCCAAACTTTAGTTTCCTTCGTACTACAAACAGTAGAAAACCTACAAACAAATCGCGTGTATTTACTGTGAAGCGCTATTGGTTAGAATGGGAAATGTTTAAATCTTGCGGTCCAGTTTCAGATGTTATCCTGAATCTCATTTGGCTGGATGAAACGCTCGCGTCTCACGTGTGCATCTGAACTAGACCGCACTTTGGGTCGCTGCGTTTTGATCAATAACTCGGGCTCCAGTTCCTCAAAAATTAACTGTCATTGGGCTCATGTTTCGTAGGCTTCCGAGGCTTTATGAATATCAGCCAGGACGACAACAAGTCTAGTTCACTGACGTCTAATACCTGCACGTGACCAGTAAGTACAAAGTAGCAAACCGTAAGCTCATTATATCACGGACCAAGGAAGGCCAGCACAACGCGTGCTGTTCAACCATGTAGTTTTTTCTCTCCCTGCTCTTTCATGAGCTTGAAGGTGTCGCCAGGTAGGTCGTGGACTCAGGGAAGACACGAATTACTGCGTTGATTTCAGCTGTTCGCAAACTCCGCGTTCTTGAATGACGGCTTCCGGTTGTTATAGCAGTATTAGTCGTTTCAAGCCTGAGAGCCGTATTGCACAGCGGATCGGTCTGGACAGCCTCAGTCGCTACTGTATATCCTATCGAGGTAACAAGTGCGCCTATAACTAACGAAGCAAAAATATGGAGCTTCTTAGGAGACGATGATTGCACTTCCGGGCCTTGTCCAGGCAGAGTCCTGGTATCGACCTGCGCTATGAGCGACGAAAGTCGTGGGCAGCCCCGCAAGAGCTCGCGCACACCTTCCAGTGTTACGGGGTGCGAGTCGCTCCGTCGCCATCCACGGAGGCTCAGGTCCTCGATATTCGGCCACGCAAGATGGGCCTGTGCGATGAGCCCGTCGTCGGTGTCCGTCGCAACGGCAGGATCAAGGGATAGAGAGCGCAAGCAATGACACCCAGAAAGGGCTACTATCGCTAATTGCGACATATCAATAGAAGGATCGACGACGAGTGAGCAGCGAGATCCTACCCTGAGCGCCTGGATCTCAGGAAGGTGCATGCACATGATATCGAGTGGACTCAGCTAAAAACGTCAAGCGCTGGGACCTTGAGTGTCTTGCATGCCTCCACAAGTCTTGCAATGCCCTTGCGGGGAACATCACGGGTGTCGTATGTATAGCTAACGCGGTCGTGTACCAAGAATACGATGACGCAGAGAGGTGATTCGTTGATTCGAGGGCAGTGGTGCATGTGGCGTCTTGGCCCGCAGCTCATAATAGGGATGATCAATCAACGAGAGGTAGGAAAGACGTGTACGGGAACCAGGTACCACTATCCACTTGGGCATGGACACCCCACACGAATGCATCTGGCTGCACCGCGAGTTTATAGGAAACCAATACTGTGTGACAGCCGTCGGTGCATCAGTTCTGATAACCCATGGGTGTGTAGTAGAGCACGGGCTACTCTCAACAGGCTAGGCGACACGTAATTGTTCATTATATGACGCTCTTTGCTGGCAATGGCGTATCACCGCCACTTCGACAGTCGTCTGCGGCGACGATCTGTAAGCGACGAAGTCGATCAACGCTTAATAACCACTTGATCTATCCACGGAAGGCCGTGTTCCAGCCTAAAGACTCAGCAGCTGCAGTCCTTCCCTGTACTCTGGGAGCTCGAATCCCAAGAATGGCACTGGTTGGCGGCTTCTCCTTTCACCGAACCGTTTGTCCACCAAGAGCGATCAGGAGAGGGAAGGGCCTCGTAATCGCCATATCAATGGGACAGTGAAATCCTTCACCACATCCTCAAGGGATATGTATACAAGCCACTTCACAGCGCAAGATGTTGCATCTGCACTAAAATAACGGATAGGATGACGATGTACGGTTGGAATTTATATTGAGGTCATGCATATCGGCCAGTGACACCTAGAAGTCTGGTAACCAGTGGGCTTAACGGTGGCAGAATCCAAACACAGCGACGGAAGTACCCACCTCGCCTTCTCCCACTAGGAAAACGGTCAAGGGACTTAAGTGACGAATACGCAAGCAGCCGAGCGACCGCAGGAGAATGAACGTGATGCAAGAAGGTACCAGCGAACGTTTCGTGTTCCTGTTACCGTGTTATAAACTTGAATACACGGCAGCGACGAGTGCGGAGCAGCGATTCTGGGATAGTAATAGATAGCTGCCTGAGTTGACCGAGAGATAGGTTGGAATACGTGACAAAGATTCTTCGAATACCGCAACTAAGTCAAGTAGCGATCCTCCACTCCCGAAGCCTCCAGGAACTTCCAGTCCGCTGAGAAGAGCCACACGCAGGGAATGGAGAATATAGTTTCCTCTCTTCCAGCTTTGCCCCAAAATTCTATCTTTCCCAACCAAAATGCCTCGGTATTAACTGCGCGAAGGGGAACATTCCGCGAGTGGCAGGATCGGCAGTGCTAGACGGGCGATTGTGAAACAAAGCTCAAATTCCACAGAGACATGAGGGCACCATCAGACAGGGCGTCCAAAGGGAGATTCGACGAGGTGGTAGGAACAACTCAAAAAATGTTGGACGGTGATGTGGCGAAGTGTGGCTTGTTTGTGGACAGGAAATGTGGTGGCCATTTCGCAGATGTTCGACGAGCAATGGAACCCACACGAGCAACCCCCAGAGAAAATTAATTGTCACCCTGCTCTAGAAGAAGGGGAATCGCTGGAAAAATACCCAGCGGGAGAGACTACATTGTGGTTGTCAAGAGACGTGTTTGTCTGTGTGTCAGGTCCATCGTCAGAGCCGCTGGCATGTGCGGAGTTCGAGGGAGGACCCACACCACTGCGCTCTTACACCGGACCCACTCCCTCCAGATTTTGTGACGTCTTGAATACACCGCATCTCTTGCTACGACATGCTCTGTTGTGACATTCGGACATTATTTCGTTGAAGCGCAAGCGGTAGAACCCAGAAATTCTTGGAGAACGTTATCGCACACCTCAAATCTTGCGCCTACCTTGGACGCAAAATTCCCAGTTGATCGCCCGCCGGTTTCTGTACATGACAGCGAATGTCAGCTCCTTGGATATCGAGAAGGGGGTCGGCACGATCCCATCCGGCTTCAAAGCAGCATTTTTCGTGACAAGGCACCACGGTCAAAAATTCCAGCAGTTTCGCTATGGAGTGTAGGTTGGTCTGGCTTGTCGCAGAACTCACTCGATGCACGCCAAAGCACTCTGGTATTTTCAAAATTTTGATCGAGTTCAAAAGGTGACGATGGAGACGGGTTGGGGGAAGTCGCCACTTGGGGGTCGCACAGATGCAACATGACTAGTGAGTGTCTTGGTTCACTCAAGTACGCTCCATTCATTTGGAGGCACGATCGAACGAGGGTATTGACGCAGCCGCGGTTGATGGACAGATTCTTGCTGACTGTTCCCCCTGAAATACTTGAAGCGGGCAATTTCTTCGTTGATTCAGTGTCTTCTATCACACCGGTGGCCTTGGAAGAGAGCATCGAGACATTTGAGGGCACACACGTTGAGCTGCACTTCAAGTCTCATGATGGTGGTGAGCAACTTGCCTGCGGAATTTTAGCGCGCTGTAGCAGCAGCGTGACGTGACATGCCCCTTTTTGTGTGACAGGTCACGCAACATTTCTCATCCACTGGTGCTGGGTTCACGTCGGGTTCGCATTTGCGACAGAACTAGGAAGATGGTGTAAAACATGTATATGAACTAGCAAAGCGTACACGAGGATACTTGGATGGCGACGCTTCGCAGTGCGGGTCGTTTTGGAAGAGACAGAGGACCCAAAGTGTCATCGCTGGACCCTGTCACCACATGAAGCTCAGCTACGCCGTCGAAACTAGTCCTATGCTGTTGATGATGGAAATCAGGAATTTGGCCGCTGTCATAGGAAACTTACGATGTGAAGGAAGAAGATCTCTTTCACTGCTGCCCTCTTTCGGGGTGGTGGTTCCGAATGGATGGTCCGCCAGTCTACTATGCTCCTGGACTTGTCGTGGGTGGCTGGCGACGAAGGCAACTTATTCCAGCGCAGGACGTTTTGCATTGGCATGGACACGGCCAAAGTTTCGGGGACACATGAGATACTGCCGCGGAAGCAAATGTATGTTGGCCGAGTGCATGTGGCGAATGTCAATTCGAATAAGCGCCGAGACAGGTCCCCGTTTCCAGGTCTGAACCCTGGCGGAGTCTACAACATGGACTGTTGACTCAATTTACGGCTTGACTATCCCTTTTTTTCCCTTCTCCGTTGCGTATCTTGGACCCCGTTTTAGTATTTAAGCCCTGCATCGCACCACCAGGCCTCTGGTGTCTTCTTTTTTTCACCCTCTTCGCTCTGCAATCTTTCCCGTCACTTCAGATGGACTCAGGAAAACTTCCAAATTATAAATCGTCATACTTGTTCAGGTTTCACCCCTACGCGAGGGTGAAGCCCTCTGCCCGTGAGCTAGTGATGGTGAGTCCTGGTGTTTGCGTAGCTCGTTAATTGTGGTGCTTACGTTGGCTAGGCCACTTTGTACACCTCTGACGAAGACGATCCTGTGTCTGACGAGCGATCCTTTATCCCGTCGTATGGAACAGTTGTCCCCGACTCCGTGGGTTCTTAATGACAATCACCAATATCGTTATGTTGACCTCTACTCCAGAATGCGTCTATCGTCAGCGCTCAAAATCTGGACAATACCGACAACGTTACGCACTCCGTCGATGCGCTCCGACGGACGCTGAGCCTGTTCACTGTAGTGGTCGTAAGTACAGCTACTCTTGTCGCAAAATAAACTAAGTTCATTGTGAACCACCCAGAACCTGTCGTTGGTGGTGATGTGTCGCAAGTAACCCCCTATTGCTTGACTGCCAGTGGGAAGAGTTAATCTCAGTCACCTGTATCTCGCATAGCTTTGGGATACTTTGATTACTCTTCCTTCGTCAGCCTGGTTAATTTTGGTCTCTCCATGCGTCTAACAGCAGCAGATCTTCGCACGTATCACGTATATTATCGATTGTACAAAAACATATGAACTCCGGGGTAATGTGACCATCATCCTACCACCCAAGAAATGGATTCTCGACCTGTTAGGGACTAAGACGTACTGTATTGCTCAATCCAAGGTCAGTCTATTTACTGCGAACCCGCCCTAGCTATGGAAAAGAACAGGGGACATAGGTACGGTGGGGAATCATGCAGACCTGAAAGAGGGACGTTGCTAATAAAGCACTTTCCGCGTGCTTTTTTTGATTTCGTTATCAAACCCGCAGACAATCTTGCAGTAGTATTCAGATGAAAAGACGAGGAGGGAATCAGTGCACGCACCTGCACCCCTCGATGCCGAAGATGATCCTGCCAGTAGGGACTGTGCGCCGTCTCCATTACCGTGTCTCTCAGAAGTCGAAGGGCCCTTTGTCTATCTATCCCCGTACGCGTCTCGTTACCGTGGTACAGAACTCTCGAATGAAGAAGGGTATCTGTGGTAGCGTTCTCAAGTGCGCCTTCGCCTGCTGGCTACTGGCATGATATTCATGGGCTGTGATGGGTCTACATAAGGTCAAGATGCCCTCTGATCCCGCGCGGACTAGTGGGAATGGCAAAAGACAGCTCAGATTTGAAGAGACATGCGGTGCGGTTGCCCAAGACAATCAATGAGGTAGCATTAACAGAAGTTTGGCCAGCGATAGGGCAAGGTTTGGCTCGACCTTAGGCAGGACGACTATTGGGTCTCGAGATCGAGAAACTTCGTCATTCCGAAAGGAAAGATTCCACTGGTAAGGAACCAAAGTAAGGTACGTAACATTTCACCGGTGTCTATATGGATACGATGAGTTCAGTTAGTAGGGGGAAACTAGGAGTGGAAACTTGGGAGACAGTTCGGACCGCATTAATGAGAACTAACTCTTCTCCTGAAGCGCTGCAAGTCTGCAAAGGTTATCTTGGCGACCAGAATAAACATAACTTCATTGTCAAATGCTATTTACCACCAGGGAGGAGCGGACACCAAGGCCGCCATGCACGAAATCAAGCACAAGCACTTAAGTTGGCAAAGAAATGGCCTACAGACCATCACTACGAAGGGTGACGGTCATGCCATTGTGTAGGTAATGCCAGGAGGTGGGAAACCGCCTTAATTTCATTTTCAACCATTTCAGTTGAGGGGCCAGGGTCCTAAGGTATTGTTCCACCGCCGTCCCGCCTTCCATGAGAAAGAGCCGGAAATATCGAGGCCCGTAAGAGATGATGTCTGTATTTCCGGCTCTTCCTCAGGCAGAATCCTCGCATCAATCTGCATGTGCAGCAAACGAAGCCGTGAGCAGCCTCGCAAGAGCTCACGTATGCCTTCCAGCGTTACGCGCGCGTTGCCCCCTTGGGAAGCGCACAGATGCAGAACCCCGATGTCAGGCCATACAAGCGTGATCTGAGTGATAAAGCCGCCATCAACATCCGGTATAGCGAAAGAACCGAGTCTGAGGACACGCAAGCGGTGGCATGTAAGTCTGTCAGTATCGACTGCGGGAGGTCGAATATAGGGAGGGCGATGGGTTTGATCGGGTAGAAACGCTGTACGTCGAACGTGTAAAAGTCTGGAAAGTGATCGCGGATATGCTCGATCTCCTGGAACAGTCGGTAAATGTCACTCTCAGCAGCAGGCGAATGATGGAAAATCTGGGTGGAACCGAGTTCGCACGAGGTGATAGAGGAAAGCAAGTCGGTGCATTAATCCAAGGAGCCAACGGTAATGGTGATACGTTGGAGTGAAGAGAGTATTGGTTCCATGGATGGTCGTGCCCCGACATCGAAACCATCGGGTAAGGGCACAGTCAAGTCGCGCAAACATTGTAAACGGATCAACTCGTGTAGACTACTAAGGGAGACATTCAGATCGTAAGAGAGGTAGAGGCTGCGCAGGTAAGGAATTCGTCCGAAGTTCACTTCGAGAGCGGCATTGGTGTTCAAATTCACACGGGCAGCGGTAATTTTCAACACTTGAGGGATGGCGCACAAGCTGGCACAAAACGCAAAACTGGGTTCCTGTACCGGTAGAATTTAGGTATCCTGAAGTTCAGTCGAACAAGCTGAGGTAAACGGATGGGGCCAGGGAACAGAATTGGGTCTGGAGGTGGTAGTCCGCTGGTGACATTGGGACCCAGTGCATGAAGCGACGGAAAGAGCTCGTTAGATAGACCCGGAGAGAAGACGGCATCCACTATGTTCTGGCGGACTGTGGGTAGATTTAGCGTAGTGAGATCAATGGCTCGGATTCGGTGGGAATATCTTTTCATCGTGAGCCAGTCGCCATGAGAGGGTTCCTACAGGAGAGACTGGCAGGAATCAGTGACCTACTGCCGTTGCGGGCGCAGACGACGTACCACGACCCTGACCCCCTGATCCACCTCCAGAATCCAGAGGTGAGCAGGCAAGCACATAACGAGTGGACTCAGGGACGATTGTGTTTTCCAAAGAATGTCAAGCGCTGGGTCCATGAACGCCATGCAGGTCCCCGCAAGCCTTGCGATATCCCCGCGAAGAACAGCACCAGTCACATTCGTATCGGCAACACTCTCATCCACCACGTATCCGAAGATGAGATCAAGAATGTCAATGATTCGAAGGCAGCGGGGCATACTATGTTGTGGAGAATGTACGACCGCTGCGGGAGTGGGTGTTGATCTGGTCCGGATATAGCCGGCTTAGTCGGTAGTCGTACTATATGCCAGGGATGGCCAAAGTTAATAACACAGCTGAAGTGCCCAGAGTGGCAAGAAGGCATGGTTAGGCGGTTCGACGTCAATTGCCTGGCAGTATGACCACACCTCGAGCGATCAAGTTGGGAACAGGGATTGCCGAGGACGATCTGCCAACTGCTTCAATTCGCCAATGCATAGGTTGGATCAGTCGGCAACGTAACTCGAGTGTCACCATCAAGCCAGATTCTGGCCCGTACTCTTGCAAGGCCTTGGGTTACTTTGTACGCTCCCCCACCCTGCTCAGGAGAGCAGCCTCCAGGGCCAACGCGAGAAGCGGGTAGAGTACCTTGTTCTGATCCGGTTCTGGTTATGTTTTTTTTTTTACACGTCAAGACCATGGGTGCGCGAAGCCAACTCGGCAAAGTGGCCAAAGCAGAAGGACCTGCGACGGTGCAGAATGGCTTGGACGAACGTGCAGTACCACGGTTTGGAACAATCCGACTAATCCGATGAGGCGGGTTTACGGACAGGAAACTTGCTGCCCACTTTGCGGGATTGTCAACGACTAGAAAAACGTGCGAGCGATTTGCAGATACAAGACAGTGAATATGGTGTTCTCGGTGAGGAGGACGGAGGAAAAGAATGTCCGGAAGGATTGACTGTATTGTCTTCGCCAAGCTGTTGTCATTGCGGAGCTTGAGTAAGAGTCACTGTAGGTTGCAAACTCGAGTACATGGTAGTGACGAGTGCAGAGCAGTGACCCTGAGACTGTAATTCACCACCTGGCCCATTTGACCGAAGGGTGAGTCGGAGTAGTTGATAAGGGTTTCATCACCAAGTCAAGTTGCGGTCCTTCTTCCTTGAAACCTCCAAGAACTTCCAATCGCTGAGAAGAGCCACACACCTGGAATAAAGAATATAGTTTCCGCTTCCTCCAGCTGTCTTCCAAACATTTATTTTTGCCAGTCAAAATGTCTCGGCGTTAACTGCACAAAGGGTAGCATTCTGCGAGTGGCAGTATCAGCAGTGCTAGACGTGCGATTGCGGAAGAAAGCTCAAACACAACAGAGAGATGACGGTAGCGTCAGACAGGACGTTCAAAGGGAAAATTCGGCGAGGTGGCAGGAACAATTGAATATTCTTTGGACGGCGATGTGGCGATGTGTGGCTTATTTGCGAACAGAAAATTTGGCGGCCATCTCGCAGATATTCGACGAGCACTGGAACCGCACAGACGACCATAAGAGAAATTTAATTGTCACCTCGCTCTCGACGAAGGGGGATCTCTGGAAAGAAACAAACTACATTGTAGTTGTCAACAGACGTGTTTGTCTGTGTGTCAGGTCCATCGTCAGCCTTAGCCGCTGGCATGTGCGGAGTTCGAGGGAGGACCCACACCAGCACACTCTTGTACCAGACCCACTCCCACCAGAATTTCCGACGTGTTGAATGCATCGCATCTCTTGCTACGGCGTGCTCTGTTACGACATTTGGACATTATCTCGTTGAAGCGCAAGTGGCAGAACCCACAAATTCTCGGAGAACGCTATCGCACACTTCAAATCTTGCGCCTACCTTAGACCCAAAATTCCAAGTCGATCGCCCGCCAGTTTCTGTGCATGACAACGAATGCCAGCTCCTTGAATATCGAGAAGGGGGTCGCCATGATCCCATCCGGCTTCAAAGCGGTATTTTTCGTGACAAGACGCCACGGTCAAAAATTCCAGCAGTTTTGCTATGGAGTGTAGGTTGGTCTGGCTTGCCGCAGAACTCACTCGATGCACGCCAAGCACTCTGGCATTTTCTAAAATTTGATCGGGTTCAAAAAGTGACCACAGGGACGGGCTGAGGGAAGTCGCCGCTTGGGGGTCGCACAGATGCAGCATGACTAGTGAGTGTCTTGGTTCACTCAAATACACTCCATTCATTTGGAGGCACGATCGAACGAGGGTATTGACGCAGCCTCGGTTGATGGACAGATTCTTGCTGGTTGTTCGCCCTTAAAATACTTGAAGCGGGCAATTTCTTCGTTGGTTTAGCATCTTTTATCACACCAATGGTCTTGGAAGAGAGTATCGAGATGTTCGAGGGCACACATGTTGAGTTGCACTTCAAGTCTCATGATGGTGGTGAGCAACTTGCCTGCGACATTTTAGCGCGTTGTAGCAGCAGCGTGACATGACTAGCCCCTTTTTGTGTGACAGGTCACGCAACATTCTCACCCGCTGGTGCTGGGTCCACGTCGGGTTCGCATTTGCGACAGAACTGGGAAGATGGTGTAAAGCATGTTTATAAACCAGAAAAGCGTACAGGAGGGTACATCGATGGTGACGCTTTGTAGTGTGGGTCGTTTTGGAAGAAACAGAGGACCGAAAGTGTCACTGCTGGACCTGGCACCACATGAAGCCCAGCTGCGCCGTCGAAACTCTTCCTATGCTGTTGATGATGGAAATCAGGAATTTGGTCGCTGTCATAGGAAACATACGATGTAAAGCAGGAAGGTCTGTCTTTTTGCTGCTCCTTCAATAGGGTGGTGGTTCCGAATGGATGGTCCGTCGGTCCGTTGTGCTTCGGGGTGCGTCGCGGATGGCTGGTCACGAAGGCAACTTATTCGGACAGGGGTCGTTTTTGCATTTGCACGGACGCGGTCGTAGTGTCTGGGACCCATGGTATGCTGCCGCGGAAGCAAACGTATGTTGGCCGAGTGCATGTGGCGAAAGTCAATTCGAATAAGCGCCGAGAGAGGTCCCCGTGTCCAGGTCTGAACCCTGGCGGAGTCTACAACATGGACTGTTGACTCAATTTGCGGCTTGACTATTCCTTTTTTTCCCTTTCCGTCGCGTATCTTGGACCCCGTTTTTAGTATTTATGCCCTGCATTGCAGCACCAGGCCTCTGGTGTCTTCTTTTTTTTGCACCCTCTTCGCTCTGCAATCTTTCACGCCACTTGGGATGGACTCTGGAAAACTTCCAAACTACAGATCATCGTACTTGTTTAGGTTTCATCCGTACGCGAGGGTGAAGCCATCTGCTCGCGAGCTAGTGATGGTGAGTTCCGCCGCCTGCAGAACTCGTCAATTGGGATGTTTAATACAGTGGCTAGGCCGCTCTGTACCCCGACGACGACGACGACGGTCCTGTATCTGACGAGCAACCCTTTATCCCATCATATGGAACTGTCGTCCCCGACTCTGTGGGTTCTTAGTCACAACTCCAATATCCTTCTATTGATCCCCGCTCCAGAATCTGTCTAGTATCATCGCTCAGAGTTTGGACAGTGCTGTCAACGTCACGCACTCCGTCAATGCGCCCCGGCGGAAGCTGAGCATGTCCACCTTGGTGGTCGTAAGTGCAGCCGCTTTCATCGCAGGATTAGGTTCATTGTCAATTGCCTAGGACCTAGCGCTGTTGATGTGTCACAAGCCATCCCCTACTGCTTGACCGCGAGCGGGGAAGGGGTTCACCCCAATGCCAATCATCATGTATACTATCGAACCTACAAAATCATAGAAACTATGGATTAATGTGAACCTACCTTCCCATGGAACGAGTTCTCGACTTGTTGGAGACCGACATGTATTGCGGTTGGAGACCGACATGTATTGCGGTTGGAGACCGACATGTATTGCGGTTGGAGACCGACATGTATTGCGGTTGGAGACCGACATGTATTGCGTATTGTAATGTACACTCAGAGGTCAGTCTGTTTACATCGACTTCAATCTCTTTAGACGGAAAACAATGAAATGGATATGGTGAGGGATCGTGCAGGCTTCAAAGAGGGACATCATGTCTGATAAGGACTTTTGGCTTTTTTTTTGACACTGTCCAAAATCGCTCATCGGGTTAAAGGACTAGATAGATGAATCTGAGTGGGTCGTGCATCTTCAATTCATCGTTCAGTATGATCAACGTGGACGGTGCCCTCATGGTGGTGAGGACGCCGAGATTGACCCGACCGACACAAACGAAGACAAGGGAGAATCCACGAGCTGGCAAAGCGTGGTTCGTTTTGGAAAGAACAGCACGTGAAGACTCGAGCTTGAAAGAACTAAGGGACAACATCACCAATATTGTCTTTGTGGATGCGAAATGGGACAAGCCAGCAGCGGGAAACTGATGAGTGAAACTTTGTAGGACAAAATGAGAACTGTAAATCCTCTCCCGGAATGAACACACGCTTCGGGGAAAGAATGCGAGGACACGGCCTATCATCGCCAAGGCAGAGCACAATGCACAAGCATCCAAATTGTTAAGGAGATGGTCTGCAGGCTCGTACACATTACAGCCCATCTCTAGGGAAAGCATTGAATGGACAAAGTAATCAAGTAGACAACACTAGTAACTAATATCTGGGAAACCACGATGCCCAGGCAGCATCAACGATTTCAACTTAGGTGCGAGAATTCTAAGGTATTGTTCCACCGCCCGCCCGCCTGTCATGCGAGAGGAAGCAATATCGAGTGCCTCAAGAGACAGCGACCGCGTTTGCGGCTCTTCCTCAGGCACAATCCTCGCATCGATCTGTATGGTGAGTGACGAAAGTCGTTGGCAACGCCACAAGAGCTCGTGTATACCTTCCAGCGATACGCGCGGGATGTCCTGTGAGGACCCGTACAGGTACAAAACTTCGATACCTGGCCACGAGTGCGTGATCTTCGTGACGAAGGCATCGTCGATATCCAGTGTACCGGTAACTCTGAGTTTGAGAACACGCAAGTGGCGACATACAAGGAGAAGTGCTAGTGTCGATCGCGGGAGGTCGTAGGAAGGGCCGTTGAAGGTCGAAGGATGGATCGGCGATGATGCGATTGGGTAAGAGTATCGTACGTCGAGTGTGCCAAGGTTTGGGGAGCGTTCGTGGACGCGTTCGATCGCCCGGAACAGCGCATAAGTGTCACTCAGAGTAGCAGGCGGGCGACAGGAAACCTTGACAGAATCGAGGTCGGACGAGGCGGTAGAGGAAAGTAATTTGGTGACCGGATTCAAAGTACCAACGTTGAGGTTCAGACGTTGGAGTGAAGGGAGTATCGGTTGCCTGGATGAATTGACGTCGATATCGAAGTCGTTGGGTAAGGTCGCGGTCAAGTCGTACAAGTGTTGCAAACGGATCCACTCCCACCCGCCACGAGACGGGACATCCGAGAGGTAGAGGCTTTGCAGGGAAGGAAAATCCGCGAAGTTCACTACCAAGGGATCAAATCTACCGCGCCGAACATTGATTGACAATGCTTGGAGGGATGGCGCACAAGCTGGCTTAAAATGTAACCATGGGAGGCCGAAGAGGTCGGTGTGAGATATCGCGAAGGTCAGTCGAACAAGTTGCGGTAATGAGGTGGAGTTGAGGAGGGGGACTGGATGTAGTGATGGAAATGCTGGTCCATGGCCGATGACTTCCAAGTCCAGAGTACGAAGACGCGGGAAAAGCTCCTGAGATAAATTCGGCGAGAAGACGGTGTCTATGGTTCTTGGGCAGACTGGGGGTTGACGTCGCGAACAATAATTAAAGGCGCGGATTCTGTGTGAATATTTCTGTAGGCTGAGCCAGTCCTTAGGCGAAGGTTCTTCCCGGAGGGTCTGTGGCAGGCATCAGTGACCCTGCCATCGTAGATGCAGGCGGCGTACCACGACCCAATCAGACTGTTCTTTCTTTACAGTCCACAAGTGATTGGACAAGCACATGATGAGTGGACTCAAAGAAGGTTGCGTTCTCCAGAGAACGTCAAGTGCCGGATCCTTGAACGCCTTGCAGGTCCTTGCCAACCTTGCAATGCCCTGGTGACGAATACCACAGACTTCACCCGGTTCGTGGATCCTCTCATCCACCATGAATGAGATGATAAGATCAAGAATTTCGGTGATTCGAAGACAAGGATGCATATTGTGTTGAGTGCGTGCGGAAACGAGAATTTATCTGGATCTTGGGGTGGGGACGTTCTTATATATACCCGTCAGAAAGATATAGGAGCCACCGCAGAAAGGAACTTGCTCGATCGAGGGGCATCATGATAGGGGACTCCGTAGCCCCTTAGCGCCTGGAGTCCCTTGCTCGTAGCCTCCATTCGAAGATGGGGAACTCGCGTCTGTCGCAACTGCCATTTCCCTGTGCACGTCGAGATACACATTGCGATGTTTCCGGTCTTAGTTCCGAGTGTTGACGTTGACATCCTGGCACGATCACGAT
The DNA here is from genome assembly GCA_024663435.1 of Pisolithus sp. B1. Taxonomy (NCBI): domain Eukaryota; kingdom Fungi; phylum Basidiomycota; class Agaricomycetes; order Boletales; family Pisolithaceae; genus Pisolithus; species Pisolithus sp. B1. Next base: position 80,681 of record JANFAA010000089.1, read on the forward strand.
TACTACATATCGAGAACGTCCCCATTGAACGAGAGTATGATGTGTCCACCCCAACAGAAATCGTGGCAGGCGAGACGAGAACGCGTGCTCCTCGCCCGGACTTTGTGGAGTCTGCGCGACGCTCGACGTCAATGTGGGTGATTTTGTAAACAGTGCATGCCCACACACCACTGCTGTTATTTAGATCTTCGGGCGTCTTGTGCATAATTTATCTCGTACATAGACACCATCCAACAAACTACATAATTACTAGCACTTCCAGCGACTTCCTCAGCTTATTGGGATGCCAAGTTGATGTTGCAGCAGTGTCCTTGTGTTTGTGAGCGCTTCCCTGTCTTCGATGACGACAACGATGGACACCGGCAGGTCCTACCACAAACAAGCGACAGGCGTGGCTTTCGACACAGTCCAGCAACATGCAACCGATCAGGATATCACGCTGTTTGCTGGGTGTTTCTGTCCATTCGTGCAGCGTGTGTGGGTAGCCCTGGAGTGTCTCGAGATCCCGTACAAGGTTTGTGTCCCTCTTCCCGGCGAACGATGCATCGCTCATGAAACCTCGTAGTATTGTAGGTCTGGCACCACCTTTTTGACGTTCAGGTGGTAATGTTCGCTATCAGACGAAGTCGATCCGTACAAGAAGCCCCAGGGATTACTTGAGCTATCTCCCAAGGGCCTTGTCCCTGCTCTGAGACTCAATAACTACAGTCCTCCGAGAGCATTGAACGAAAGCACCGTCATACTCGAGTACTTGGAAGAGTCGGTCTGTGCTACCTGGTTTCCTATTGCCACCCTCACACGTTCTGTTAGCCTGGCGTCTACGTCGACCAAGCGGAGCCTCCTTCCTCCTCTCTCAGATCCATGTGTGTATGCATTCCGTGGTTGGCGGTGTGCTTGAGATCGTCCTCTCTGAACCATGCACTTCTTGCAGACGCCCGCGCTCTCGTCCGGCTCCAATCGGATCACATCAACCGTACGCTTGTCCCGGCCTTCTACCGTTACCTGCAAGCACAAGATCCCGACGCTCAGATTGCAGGCGGAAGGGAATTCCTTGACGCTATCGAGACACTAGTTGGCCATTTCGAGCGTGCCGAGCGTGAGGTTGGCGGAACAGGGTTATGGAAGGAACGCGGAGAACTCGGGCTGGCAGATATACTCGCCGGCCCCTGTGAGTGCTCTTCCCCCACCTTTGGAGTGTTCACCTCACTCACGGCTGTCAGGGTTACTCAGGGCCACCAACGTCCTCAAACATTATCGCGGACTCGACCTCCCCCGAGGGCCCAAGTTCGACGGCTGGTTGAACAGACTCTTGGAGCATCCCGCGTTCAAGCGCACATGCAGTACCGAGGAGCTTTATCTGGATAGCTACGAACGGTGAGCAGGTTTACTAGACGAGGGCACGAATGACTGAGGATTTCGGGCAGCTACGCATTCAATCGACCGAACACGAGCCAGGTGGCGAATGCGATCAATACTGGGAGGGGGTTGCCTTGAATGAGACAAGAGCGTAGTTGTAGTGCTGGGAATGTAAGAATAGTCGGGCTTAGATTACTATGGTTGATTTGATGTCGAATCGTTTTTTGCCGCCAGCTCACAGAATGTGATGTGCGCTCAAGCACGAACTACAAGTGCCGCAGTGAGATGGGAAGCGGTTCTGCGTTAAGAGGGGATGTTAAGATACAATCTACGAAAGGTGAATCGCAGTAGCAGTAGATGTGGTTGATGCTGGCGAAGACGATCTACCTAAGCGAGGCAAGGATTGCCTGGTGACGGACTCGAACGTCGTCGGCAACTTGTCTGCTGCTTGACGGAGGGCTGAGAGTGTGACGAACAGTGAAAAATGAAACGAGCCAAGAACGCGACTAGTGCTTACCTTCTCGAGCGAGCGCCTCTCGGATAGGAGTCCCTCCTATCTCGAAGATGACTCTGCTGGCAGGAACGCAGGAAAGGATAATGTAGCTTATACAGACGCGAGGGTAAGACATCGTCTCCTTGCCGTGTCGCCTAGAACTCAAAGGTTCCTTTACCCTTTCCTATGCGCGTCTCGTTACCCTTGTATGCAGAATCCTCAGATCAAACGCTCTATCAGTATGACGGACCTTCCGAACGCACCTCGATACAAACGTGCGATGTCAGAGAAGACTCTGAGGTAGATCTTGGCGCCTTTGACCACTTTTACATTCCTCTTGATGACCTCAGCAGTCATTAGCAGTTATGCAGTGAACCTAACACCCGTTCCTTTTATTCTGGTGCCCCAGTCACTGAACACGAGGTGATTCCTCTGGTCGAGCCGCTTGTTGGGATTGGAATACGACCTTTGTGTCATTTGACATTTACGCGGGGTAGCGACGACCACATCGACTGGGGAGGACGAGAGACGGGATGCACGTGATCCTTTTGGCACTAACGTTCACAGCCTGGGAGGTAAGTGGCAGCTTAAATGTTATCACGCTAAGTAAGTCTCGATCTAGCGAAGAGTTCTGCCAGGTCCACAGTAACTGAAGCACGGTTTGGTTGTCAACGAACCCCCCGCTGACGGAATGCTTCCACGTTGTCACGATCGACCACTGTAGGTCTTCTTGACCCATACTATACATATACTCGTGCTGACGTGCTACTGCAGGCGACGCGAGAAGCATATCGTATTCTCCTTTAGAGGTGTCCTCTCTCTCCATTTGAAGTTTGCTGTGCCGTTCCATCCCAGTGGCCTTCGAGGGAGTCTTTAGTGTGGGTCGTTTTGGATGGAACAGAGAACCCAACGTGTCACCGCTGCACCTGGCACCACATGAAGCCCAGCTGCGCTGCTGAATTTCTCCTATGCTGTCGATGACGGAGATAAGGGATATAACCGCTGTCGTAGGAAACTTGCGACGTAAAACAGGAAGGTTTGTCTTTCTGCTGCCCCTTTTACAGGGTGGTGGTTCCGAATGGATGGTCCGCAAGCCTGGTGTGCGTCCGGGTGCGTCATGGGTGGCTGGTAGCGAAGGCGGGTTATTCCAGCGCAGGACATCTGGCATTGGCATAGACGCGGCCGAAGTCTCGGGGAGATATGGAATGCTGCCGTGGAAGCAGACGTATGTCGACCGAGTCCACGTGGCGAATGTCAATTCGAATAAGCGCTGAGATAGGTCAATCCGATGAGCAACCCTTCATCCCGTCGTATGGAGCTGTCGTCCCCGATTCTGTGGGTCCTTTATCACGACTCCAATATCGTTCTATTGATCTCCGCTCCGGAATCCGTCTAGTATCATCGCTCAGAGTCTGGACAGTGCTGTCAACGTCACACACTCCGTCAATGCGCCCCGGCGGAAACTGAGCATGTCCACCTCGGTGGTCGTAAGTTCAGCCACTTCCACCGCAGAACTATCAATTGCCTAGGACCTAGCACTGTTGATATGTCGCAAGCCATCCCCTACTGCTTGACCGCAAGCGGGAAGGGTTCATCCCAATGCTATTCATCATGTATATTATCCAACGTACGAAAACATAAAAACTATGCATTAATGTGAACGTCGACTTGCCAATCCAAGAAACGGGTTCTCTCAACTTGTTGTAGACCGACACGTATTGTATTGTACACTCAAAGGTTAATCTTCTTACTGCGACTTTGATCCCTTTAGATGGAAGATAGGGAACATGGATATGGTGGGGGATTATGCAGCCTTCAAAGAGGGACATCATGTCTAATAAAGTAGGTACTTTTGACTTTTTCGACACTGCCCGAAACCGCTCATCGGGTGAAAAGGCTGAATAGATGAACCTGACTGGGCCGTGCATCCTCAACCCATCGTTCAGTATGCTCAGCGTAAATGGTGCTATCAGGATGCATCCGCAACTGGCGTCGCATGGACAGGGTAGGCGTGACCTCATGGTGGTGAGGACGGTGGGGTTGACACGAGCGAGGAGACAAACGAAGGCAATGGAAGATTCACAAGCAGTCGATACGGGAACTTTGCACACGACAGGATACAGCGACTTAACATGGCTTAAATTCGGAGAGAAACGGGGTGCTATTGCCCATATTACGAATGAGGTAGGAATAACAAAGGTTTGGCCAGCATCATGGCAAAGCGTGGAGAGCAACACTCGATCGAGGAACTGATCGTGAGGGACGTATCACCATTGTCTTTGTGAAATGGGTCGAGCCGGCAGTGGCAAGTAATAGTGAAAGCTTTGTAGAAAGGGTGGTCCCGATGAGCGGAATAAACACGCACCTTGGGAGAAACCGAGGACGGCCTACCGCCAAGACAGAGCACAATGCACAAGCATCCGAGTTGGTAAGGAAATGATCTGCAGGCTCATACACATTGCGGACCATCACCAGGGAAAGCATTGGACGGACAGTGTGATCGACTCAGTAGATGATACTAGGAAGATTACAATGCAAGAACGATCTCAACTTAGGTGCGAGAATTGTGAGGTATCGTTCCACCGCCCGCCTATCTGTCACGGGAGAGCAATCAATGTTGAGTATCACAAGAGACGGCGACCGCACATCCGGCTCTTCCTCAGGCACAGTCCTCGCATCGATTTGTATGTCAAGTGACCAAAGGTGTTGGCAACGCCGCAAGAGCTCATGTATACCTTCCAGAGATACGCGCGGGATGTCCTGTGGGGACCCGTACAGGTACAAAACTTGGATACCAGGCCACGAGAGTGTGATCTTCGTCAAGAAAGCATCGTCGATACCCAGTGTACCGGTGAAACTGATTTTGAGAACACGCAAGTGGCGACATGCAAGGAGAACTGCTAGTGGCGACTGCGGGAGGTCATAGAAAGGATCGCGGAAATCCACAGGAAGGATCGACAATCGACTGGATGGGAGGAGATCGGACGATGTGATGGAGGAAAGCAATTTGGTGACCAGATTCAAAGTACCGACGTCGAGGTCCGGACGTTGGAGTGAAGGGAGTATCGGCTGCGTGGATGAATTGACGTCAATATCGAAGTCATAGGGTAAGGTCATAGTCAAGTCGCGCAAATATTGCAAGTGGATCCACTCCCACCCGCCGTGAGACGGGAAATCCGAGAGGCAGAGGCTATGCAGGGAAGGAAAATCCGCGAAGTTCATCATCAAGGGGTCAAATCTACCGCGCCGAACATTGATCGTCAACGCTTGGAGGGATGGCGCACAAACTGGCTTGAAATATAAACATGGGTCGTCGAAGAGGTTGGTGTGAGATATCGCGAAGGTCAGTCGAACAAGTCGTGGTAAAGAGATGGAATTGAGCCGAGGGATTAGATATAGTGATGGACATAGTGATCCGGAGCCGACGACTCATCCAAATCCAGAGTACGAAGATGCGGAAAAAGCTCCCGAGATAAATTCGGCGAGAAGACGATGTCTACGGTGCTTGGACAGACTGGGGGTGGATCTCGCGAACAACGATCAAAGGCTCGGATTCGGTGTGGATATCTCTGCAGGCTGAGCCAGTCCTCATGTGAAGCTTCTTCCCAGAGGGTCTGCAGCAGGCATTAGTGACCCCACTGCCACAGATGCAGACGACGTACCACGACTGGATTAAACTTTGCTCCCTTTACAGTCCACAAGTGACCAGGCAAGCACATGATGAGTGGACTCAAAGAACGTTGCGTTCCCCAGAGAAAGTCAAGCGCCGGATCCTTGAACGCGGAGGTTGCTGATAGTTTGTGTGGGAGTGAGCAGCGTTAGTGGTGCAGTGCTAGATAATATTGCTTGGAGATGCTGACAGGCCTGTACTGTGAGCGGATCAGTGGTTTCCTCTGGAAGGACCAGGGTCGTCAAGATAAATGAGCTGAACAAGCTCGAGTGCGTTACGCGCATGCGGGGCGGTATGCTTCCAAACAAGCTGCCTTTTATCACTCGATGACAATCTGTCCCTCGCAAACGATATGGTTCCTTCAATTTCGTGAACCGCATCATCCGAACAGTGAAGAATGCATCGCGCAGGAGATTCAACCGAGAAACGGGTCCAATTCGGCACGATCATCCTCGAGGATGTAGGTACTGCGTGGCGGATGGACAGTCAGTCAACCCCTGAGCACACTGACGTGTTGAAAGCTAACCGAACCCTCTGTTGCGCGTGTCTGATCCCAGGGTACAGATGAATGTGAGACGAGGATCCCTCCATTATGGTCGGCCGTAGCTCACTGAGTATCCACGAAGCACGGGCGGACTGAGGCAGCGAGGATAGATATGTTGGGTTTGAGTCACAAGGGGGTGGCATCGGGGGGGGTACGATACGAACTAATTTGTTAGATGGCTCGAGCGACAGTGGGGAAGAAAGCACTTTCAGTCTAGAGGTATGCTGGGGACAACAAGTGCTGTTCGCGAGCGTGGACAGGGAATGGCTGAAGAACCTGCTCGACAACGCCGCCGTCAGCGTCAGAAACGTCTCGAATGGACGACGATAGCGTACGTCCCATTGTCTATCCAACTCGACGCGCCGGCCATGGTGGTCGGTACTCGTCGTCGTCGGGCTTGAAGACGGTGCGCGACGTCACCGTACTGGACAAACAGACACCCCAGTGTATAACATACATCCACGGAGCCCCGCACATTGGTTCCTACAGAAACGCCTATCACGAGTTCATACACCAAACGAGTGTTTTCATTCGTGGGATCCGATCCGGAATCATCGAAACCTTCGTTTGAGAATCCTGCACCAGGGCAACGAGACGCGTGCGGAAATGTGAAGGGACCTTTAAGTTCTGAGAGACACAGTAATGGGGACGACGCACTGTTCCTACTAGCAGGGTCATTCGCGGGATCGGGGGTGCTCCAGTCCGAGAGGTGCGTGCACTGTTCTCTCCTCGTTATTTCGCCTACATACTATTGCAAGATCGTCTGCAGGTTTGGTATACGAAACTCAAAAAAGCACGCCGAAAGTACTTACTGTATTAGACATGTTCCTCTTTCGAATCTGCACGATCCCCCACCGTATCTAAGTCCCCTGTTTTTTTTCTACAGAAGGCAGTAAGTAGACTGAACTTTGACTGTACAATACGGTACATCTTAGTCCCAAACAAGTCAGGAATCCGTTTCTTGGGTGGTAGGACGATGTTCACATTACCCTGGAGTTCATATGTTTTTGTACAATCGATAATATACGTGATACGTGCGAAGATCTGCTGCTGTTAGACGCACGGAGAGACCAAAATTAACGAGGCTGACGAAGGAAGCGTAAGCAAAGTATCCCAAAGCTATGCGAGATACAGGTGACTGAGATTAACCCTTCCCACTGGCAGTCAAGCAGTAGAGGGTTACTTGCGACACATCACCACCAACGACAGGTTCTGGGTGGTTCACGATGAACTTAGTTTATTTTGCGACAAGAGTAGCTGTACTTACGACCACTACAGTGAACAGGCTCAGCGTCCGTCGGAGCGCATCGACGGAGTGCGTAACGTTGTCAGTATTGTCCAGATTTTGAGCGCTGACGATAGACGCATTCTGGAGCAGAGGTCAACATAACGATATTGGTGATTGTCATTAAGAACCCACGGAGTCGGGGACAACTGTTCCATACGACGGGATAAAGGATTGCTCGTCAGACACAGGATCGTCTTCGTCAGAGGTGTACAAAGTGGCCTAGCCAATGTAAGCACCACAATTAACGAGCTACGCAAACACCAGGACTCACCATCACTAGCTCACGGGCAGAGGGCTTCACCCTCGCGTAGGGGTGAAACCTGAACAAGTATGACGATCTATAATTTGGAAGTTTTCCTGAGTCCATCTGAAGTGACGGGAAAGATTGCAGAGCGAAGAGGGTGAAAAAAAGAAGACACCAGAGGCCTGGTGGTGCGATGCAGGGCTTAAATACTAAAACGGGGTCCAAGATACGCAACGGAGAAGGGAAAAAAAGGGATAGTCAAGCCGTAAATTGAGTCAACAGTCCATGTTGCAGACTCCGCCAGGGTTCAGACCTGGAAACGGGGACCTCTCTCGGCGCTTATTCGAACTGACATTCGTCACATGCACTCGGCCAACATACGTTTGCTTCCGCGGCAGTATCTCATGTGTCCCCGAAACTTTGGCCGTGTCCATGCCAATGCAAAACGTCCTGCGCTGGAATAAGTTGCCTTCGTCGCCAGCCACCCACGACAAGTCCAGGAGCACAGTAGACTGGCGGACCATCCATTTGGAACCACCACCCCGAAAGAGGGCAGCAGTGAAAGAGACCTTCCTCCTTCACATCGTAAGTTTCCTATGACAACGGCCAAATTCCTGATTTCCATCATCAACAACATAGGGAGAGTTTCGACGGAGCAGCTGAGCTTCATGTGGTGACAGGGTCCAGCGATGACGCTTTGGATCCTGTTTCTTCCAAAACGACCCGCACTACGAAACGTCGCCATCGACATATCCTCGTGTACGCTTTGCTAGTTCATATACATGTTTTACACCATCTTCCTAGTTCTGTCGCAAATGCGAACCCGACGTGAACCCAGCACCAGTGGGTGAGAAATGTTGCGTGACCTGTCACACAAAAAGGGGTATGTCACGTCACGCTGCTGCTACAGCGCGCTAAAATTCCGCAGGCAAGTTGCTCACCACCATCATGAGAACTAAAGTGCAACTCAACGTGTGTGCCCTCGAATGTCTCGATGCCCTCGTCCAAGACCACTGGTGTGACAAAAGGCACTGAACCGATGAAGAAATTGTTCGCTTCAAATATTTCAAAGGGGAACAGCCAGCAAGAATCTGTCCATCAACCGAGGCTGCGTCAATACCCTCGTTCGATCGTGCCTCCGAATGAATGGAGTATATTTGAGTGAATCAAGACACTCACTAGTCATGCTGCATCTGTGCGACCCTCAAGCGACGGCTTCCCTCAACCCATCCCGGTCGTCACTTTTTAAACTCGATCAAGGATTAGAAAATGCCAGTGTGCTTCGGCGTGCATCGAGTGAGTTCTGCGACAAGCCAGATCAACCTACACCCCATAGCGAAGGTGCTGCAATTTTTGACCGTGGTGCCTTGTCACGAAATATGCTGCTTTGGAGTCGGACGGGATCGCGGCGACCCCCTTCTCGATATCCAAGGAGCCGACATTCGCTGTCATGTGTAGAAACCGGCGGGTGATCGACTGGGAATTTTGTGTCCAAGGTAAGGCGCAAGATTTGAGGTGTGCGATAACGTTCTCCAAGAATTTCTGGGTTTTGCTGCCTGCGCTTCAACGAAATAATGTCCGAGTGCCGCGACATAGCACGCCAATTGCAAGAGAAGCGATGTATTCAACACACCAGAATTTCTGGAGGGAGTGGGTCTGGTACAAGAGTGTGCTGGTGTGGGTCTTCCCTCGAACTCCGCAGATGCCAGCGGCTCTGACGATGGACCTGACACACAGACAAACACATCTTCTCACAACCACAATGTAGTCTGTTTCTTTCCAGAGATCCCCCTTCGTCGAGAGCGAGGTGACAATTAATTTTCTCTGGGGTCGTTCGTGTGGGTTCCAGTGCTCGTCGAGGATCTGCGAGATGCCCACCACATTTCCCGTCCACAAACGAGTCACACTTCGCCTCATCACCGTCCATAAAATTTTAGTTGTCCCTGCCACCTCGTCGAATTTTCCCATTGAACGCCCTGTCTGACGGTGGCCTCATGTCTGTTGAATTTGAGCTTTCTTTCACAATCACACGTCTAGCACTGCCGATCCTGCCACCCGTGGAATGTTCCTCTTCGTACAGTTGCCGCCGAGACATTTGGTTGGGAAAAATAAACCTTGGGAGCAAAGTTGGAGGAGAGGAAACTATATGCTCCATTCCATGCGTGTGGATCATTTCAGCGGACTGGAAGTTCCTGGACGCTTCTGGGATGAAGGATCGCAACTTGACACAGCTGCGGTATTCGAGAATCCTCGTCAAGTGCTCCAACATATCTATCTCTCTGTCAACTGCAACAGCTGGTAAATCACAGTCCAGGAATCGCTGCTCCGCACTCGTCGCTGCCGTGTAATCAAGTCTGTAACCCGGTAACAAGAACACGAAACATTCGCTGGTAACTTCTTGCATCACACGTTCATTCTCCTAAGTTGCGGTCGCTCGGTCGGTTGCGCACTCATTACTCAAGCTCCTTAGCTGTCTTCTTGATGGGAGAAGGCCAGGTGGGTATTTCTGTCGCTATGTTTGGATTCTGCCACCGTTGAACCCACTGGTTACCAGATGACACTGGCCGACACGCGCGATCTCGATATAAATTCCAACCGTACTTCGTCATCTTATCCGTTATTTTGATGAGGATACAACATTTTGCGCTGTGAGGCGGCTTGTATGCATCTCCCTTCAGGATGTGGTGAGGGAATTCATTGTCCCATTGATATGGCAATAACGAGGTCATCCCCTCTTCTGTTCGCTTTTGATGGCCGAAAGATTCGGTGAAAGGTGTGGCTGCCAACCAGTGCTATTCTTGGGATTCGAGCACCCAGAGTGCAGTGAAGGACTGTTGAGTCTTCGGGCTGGAATGAGGCCAAATTCCGGAAATAAATCAAGTGGTTATTGGGCGTCGATCGACTTCGTCACATGCAGATCGTCGCTGCAGACGACCGTTGAAGTAGCAATGATACGAAATTTCTCGACTAACGATAACATCCTGACTTTTTCCTCCTCCACTCAAACAGGCTGTACAGAAGCGCCAGCGAAGAGCGTCTCCCAATGAACAATTACGTGACGCACAGCTTGTTGAGAGCAGCTCGTATCCAACACGCCTATAGATTATCAGCGCTAATGCGCCGACGGCCGCCGCACAGTATCGGTTTCCTATGAACTCGTGGTGCAGCCGAATCCATTCGTGCGGGGTATCCATGCCCAAGTGAATAGTGGTACCTGGTTCCCGTGCATGTCTTTCCCGCCTCTCGTCGATTGACCATCCCTATTATGAGCTACAGCCGAGACATGGCATGCACTACTGCTCTCGAATCAATGAATCTCCCCACTGCACCATCGCATTCTTGAAACACGACCGCGCTAGCAATACATGTGATACCTGTGATGTTTGCCGCAAGGACATTGCAAGACTTGCGAGGACATGCAAGATACTCAAGGTCGCGCTAGACGTTCTCCAGCGGACGCATTGTTCGTTGAGTCCACTCGATACCACTTGCATGCGCCTTCCTGAGATCCAGACACTCAGGATAGGATCCCGCTGCTCATCCGTCGTCGGTCCTTCTATTGATATCTTGCAATTAGCGACGGTATCTCTTTCTGGGTGTGTGATGGTACACTGATGACGTGGTCATCGCGCAGGCCCCTCTTACGTGGCCGGATATCGAGGACCTGAGCCTCCGTAGATGGTAACGGAGCGAATGGCGCTGCATAACACTGGAAAGTATACACGAGCTCTTGCGAGGCTGCCCACGACTTTTTTTTCGTCGCCCACAATGCAAATCGATACGAGGACTCTGCCTAGGCGAGACTCGGAAATGCGCTCATTGTCTCTCTTACAGAGTTCCAAATTTTACCTCCCGCGTAGCAGATCTGTCAGGGATACAACGGTGCCTCTGGATTCTGGCACCTAAGTGGGGTCGATGTTTCAATGAAGGGGAGTGGACCTAATCGTTGTCTACACGGTTGTGTCGCCCATTTTTTTTAGACTCTGCAACCACTTTGTTGCCGACTTGGGTGCTTATAATGGGTTCCATACCCGGCGGCCTTAAATCAGTTATGAGCTCACTTGTTGCCTTGATATGATATACGGTATCGACCGTGGCCGTCCAGACCGATCCGTCTGGCCAATACTGCCCAGAGAGGTGAAGGAGTTTGAAACGACTAATACTGCTATAATTACCGGAAGCTGCCATCCAAGAACGCGAAGTTCGCGAATAGCTGGAAGCAACACACTAATTCGTGTCTTCCTTGAATCCACGACCTATGGGCCAGCGGCCGCGGAAGTCCCATGTCCAGCACAACCTCCTTACATAATTCGATGCTGTTGCCTTTGAACTTGTGCTGAGCCCAGCGCTTGTCTCCTCTGCGGGGTTCCAAAGCATATGGGTGGAAATGTCTGCAGAAGAGTCACTTATGATACCGTAAGAGCCATTTTACATACTCTGCAAACTCCACGCTGACTGGTTGTTGTCATTCTATACCTCCCTCGCCATACAGAAAAAGGCATGGTGTCCGGCAGATCGCTGCACACAACGTCCCTGGTACTCGAGCTTCCCGGAGCACCCTTGCTGGTCAACCTTACGAGCGAGACGCAGCAAAAGCATAACGTGCAGCTATTGCATTATCCGTTTGCCAGACTCCTGCACTTTATATTGCGTCGCTTCGCAGCGTCTGCTTGGTTTACTCACAACGGACATGCTTCGCTTATGTTTTACTGATTCATGTGTTCTGTTTCAAATGGTGTGCGATGATGAGAAATAAGTCCGTGTGCATGCAATGGTACCCATCCGAGCAAGGCTGTCCCCGCCCCTATGTGATGTGCGCTCAAGCATGAACTACAAGTGCCGCAGCGAGATGAGAAGCGGTTCTGCGTTAATAGGGAATGTTAAGATATAATATACGAAGGAGTAGCAGTGGACGTGGTTGACGCTGGCGAAGACGACGGTTGTACGACCATACTGCCTAAGCGAGGAAAGGATTGCCTGGTGATGAACTCGAACGTCGTCGGTAGCTTGTCTGCTGCTTGACGGAGGGCTGAGAGCGCGGCGAACGGTGAAAAATGAAACGGGCCAAGAATGCGACTAGCGCTTACCTCATCGAGCGAGCTCCTCGTGGATGAGAGTTCCTCCTATCTCGGAAATAACTCTGCCGATAGAAGCACTGGACCCGAGGGTGAGGACATCGTCTCCTTACCGTGTCGCCTAGAAACCAAAGGTCCCTTTACCCTTTCCTATGCGCGTCTCGTTACCCATGTATGCAGAATCCTCAGATCACACGGTCTATCAGTATGACGGACCTTCCGAACGCATCTTGGTGCAAATGTGGGATGACTCTGAGATGGACCTTGGCGCCTTTGACCACTCTTATATTCCTTTTGATGACCTCCTCTACGGGCATTGCTGTTTTGCAGTGAACTTGACGCCGACTCCTTTGATTCTGATGTCCCAGTCGCCGAACGCGAGCGTGGTTCCCCTGGTCGAGCCGCCTATTGAGATTGGAATACGACCTTTGTGTCGTTTGATATTTTGGATTTGCCACGGGGCGAGCGCAAGCGGGCGCCTCCAAGTTGGACGCGGGGTAGCGACCGTCGGCCGGGGACAAGAGACGGGGTGCACGTGACCCTTCCATGTCCAGCCTTCAGCGCACCCACGTATAAGTATGTAGGATAATTCCATGCTCTAGTCCTTGTCGTAACCTCCCCTTTGCAGCTTTCTCCACTATTTTCCTCATGTTGCAGTCCGAGGTAAATCCAACTGTCTTGCACGTATTCTCTTGGATAACGGCGGAAACAGATTTTTCCGCCGTCTCGCTCTCCATCGAGAAATATCGACGACGCTCCCTCTTCATCTATCCCGTATGCTGTTCTTGGGAACATCGGCTACGTCTCAAGTCCTTTGAGCGACATACCTGAATCGGAGGCTTATACGAATGTTCGCGATATACCACCGAGACGGAATGTCCAAGCCTGGGTAAACAACGTGCGTATACCTACGGACGTTCGAGGAGGTGATGGCACCGTTGCCCTCGAAAGTCAGTGCGATGATAATGCAGGGGATCTAGTTGCACTCCCGATGTCCCCGGGGGAGATTGCGATTGATGAGAATGATATCATAATAGCGTGCGTCGGCATAACTTCCTATATCGACGTTCAACCCTAATAATCGATGCCAGTGTCATGGGTCCTACCGGCGTGGGGAAAAGCACGGTGAGTATTCCGTGCGTTCCCGCAAGCTAACTAAAATCGAACGAACCCAGTTCGTCGATTGTGCTGTTGGAAGACTCGACGTGAGTGTCGGTCATGATTCGATACCGTATGCAAAGGATATGCGCCCAGTCCGATATCCTCACTTCGATGGCATCCGCAACATTGTTTTGGTTGATACGCCCGGATTCGATGATACGTTGATGACAGATACTCACGTTCTCAGGCAAATTGCCCATTGGTTAAATGCAACGTAGGCAGCCAACTTGACTTTTGGGGCGGTCTCGACTCTGACACTTTCTCAGCTACAAGAAACACATGAAGTTGACCGGCGTGTTGTATTTGCACCGAATTTCAGACAATAGGGTTCCAGGGACACCATTGAGGATTTACAACATGTTCAAGGAATTATGCGGGAAGGAGAACTTCAAGAATGTCGTCCTCGTTACCACGATGTGGGACAAAGTAACCGAGGAGGTTGGCTCAGCACGTGAAAAGGAATTGCATGCCGACTTCTGGCGGTCCATGCTCAACTTGGGATCGAGTGTCCATCGCTTCGAAGGTACAATGGAGTCTGCTTGGAAAATTATTAACTCCCTTTCCGTGGCGACACTCGTTCAGCGCCGTCCGCTCGAAATCCGGCAAGGAACGATTGATGAGCACCTACCGCCTCGCAGGAAAGCGGTTGGAAGGACCGTCACGACAACTCTCACTGCTTTCATGTCGGGTGTTAAGGGAATTTTCAAACATCTCACAAATGGTACGAAGAGGTCACCTGGCCAAACCCTACAAGATAAGAAACGTCTTCTTGGAAGGTCGCCTTCGTTGTCTTTGATGAATCCCTTTACTACCTCCTCCGATACTCCTTCTGGCAGTGGTTCTGGTACGGAAAGAATGATAAGCCCTAGCGGTCCCGTGACCTGCAGCGCGGAAGGCTACTGGGGTGCTTTAGATCAGGTAATACTTGCCTTGCGAGCTGCACTTGGTGTGGCAGAACTTGTTCGTATACCCTGCCTCAAGGATGTGATTGCTCCATCTCTCAGCATTGCTCTGTCCATCAAAGTGAGTAATTGTCGTCAGCATCGTTCCTAGAAACAGTTAATATTGACCTATCTCAGACCATGACGGGAACACATCATGCACTTTTTCAAGTGTTGGCAACTGCTACGCTCCTGATTAATGCTATAGCAGAGCATGCAAAGCAGACAAAGTTATCAGCAGACATGAAGGCAGCAATCGAAGATTTTGCCAAGTGAGGTCGTGGATGATACGCGTAATCCGTCAATGACCGTCTTTTGTTTCCCAGGCATATGAGTGATGTGCAAGGAATCGCCCAGGCTGTTACTCAGAGGCAACCTGAAACACGACATGTCCTTCAAACGGCAGATACTCGTATGATTTCGGCCTGCGCGAATTCGATGCGGCTCGTATGCGATGTCCTCCGAGTGCGTGAAAAGACCTACTTGTGTTTTCCTGCAGTTGACGATGTCTGCAGTCGACACCTTCCGTGAAACCGGGCCTCAGCGGCGTATACGATAACCTTGGAGCGTTGATGCGAGGGTTAGAGATTGTGGGTGTTTGTCTTTTTTTTTTTTGGCGTTTTGGGTGATGGTCTTACAGTCGTGTACCAGGGTAGTTGCGGTTGCGGCATCCCTGGAGAACTCGTACAACCCAACTCTCCTGTTGGAATGGGGATAATAAGTCCGTCCCAGTTTACAGAGAATGATTATGTTGTCTTGTATGTGGGGACCTATTTTCCTAATCGTCAGGCTGAACCTCGTCCGGCAGTGTGGTTGGCCCTGCTGGGGCTGGCAAGAGTTGGGTAATGTTGGTACTGCTTCATGGAAAAGATTCCTAATCGATTGCTAGTTTTGGAAGAAATTATTCGAAAACCGCAACATCCCGGTCGTGAAGATTAGACAGCATGTGAAAGCGTTGAGGTGCAATCTCATAAACAAGTCAACCAACATCGTAGTCGTCATAATACCCTCGTTATATACTGATCATGAAGATTCCGTTGCTGAAAATACAGCGATTAATTGGTTGAAGTTGAGGTACGTGTAGTAAACGCCTGTCACGACAACTTTTCAAATACTGCAGCAGCTTCTCCGCAAAATGTCATTCTGGGATTCTCTTTCTCCACTCGCTCGACTCAGATCCGACACATAGTAGTATGCTGATGGTACGGCATCTTGACGCTCTTGGAAAGGCCCTTCCCAACAAATTCGTGGTCCCATCCCACGTTTACGTGGTGCCAACTAGCAAGCCGGACTCTACTCTCCCCAGCGAAGAGTCGAGACAACGATTATCGCAGCTCAGTACCGTGGTGAGCACGTTGAACGGTAATCGTGGCCATAAATGGCATGCGTCAGTGTTCCCTGGGGTCTTCCGTGGCCAACCCGAATTAGCGTGGAATGCGGCACTGCTACTTCTCAAGGACGTGACTGAGACTCAGGTACATCATTTCAACTGCACTTAATCCATCTGGCACTTAAGTACACTCCCATTCTTGTACAGACAAATGAGTTCTTTACCCTTCCAAGACCTTCTCTGAGGCACATGCCTGCGAGACTTCCAGATGCCCGTTTAGCTCTGAAAGAACTTTCTGATCTCCTTCTGAGAGAATTCAAGAAAAGCGAGAGCGGTGATTTGGGCGCATTAATTACACTTGCACGAACTTCACTGGGATTTACACCGCCGGAACACCCGTATTACTACTCAGGTCTCATCAGCCTCGCCAATGTTCTTCGGGAGCGATTTGAGAAGGAAGACGGAGACGTAGATTTGGACGAACTGATCGTGCTGAGGCGAGCTGCATGGGAATGCATGCTCCCAGACGACCCAGAGAGACAAACAGTTCTTCTCGATCTTGACGATTGCCTTTATGAGCGCTTCAGGAGGGGAGATGCCGTGGCGGATCTGGAGGAAATCATATCTCTTCGCCGAGCCGCACTGGAACGTACTCCCCCATTGAACCGGTGCAGACAACTTCTAAACCTTGCTAATTCCCTTGTTGAAAAATTCGAAAAACTAGGTCTGGTGAGCGACGTGAAAGAAGCAATTGATCTTGGACGCACTGCTCTGGAACTCTGCCCTCAAGGCCACCCGGATCGTGCGTTGTCCGAGGACTGCCTTGCGAATTATCTCGATGCGAAGACTAGAAAACGAGGTGCCCGAGCACTCATGACGGAGGTGGGGAAAAATCCTCCGGGTTCAACTTCTCCCGACGTCAAGCAATTCGTCAAGAAGATTGTTTTTGAAGCACTCGAAACCATTCCATTACGGTTGTTGCATACACCGACTGGCATCCTATGTAATCGGGACATACAGCTATCTCATTTCGAGCGTAGTCCTCAATACCGACAGTTGCTCTCAATGATGTCTACTTGCGATAGCCAACCAAGTGCAGCGCAAATCCATGAAGCAGTCAAGGAGTTCTTTCGATTTGCCACGTTATCTCACAGGTGGGCGAGTGGGGAGCCGTCACTACGTGATGTTGAGGATACAAACATCTATGACGTAGATGGCGGAGATGGTCTGGAAAAGCTTCAACATTTCTCTACACTCGCTCTTAGGCGTGGCTTCTCGTGGGCATGGAGTGATACGTGTTGCATAGACAAAGGTAGCAGCGCTGAGTTGCAAGAGGCCATTGGATCCATGTTCTCTTGGTATGCCTCGTCGTCACTGACACTTGTGCACCTCTTCGACATCTCCAACACTGGTTCGCTTGCTGATAGTGCCTGGTTCGAACGAGGTTGGACACTTCAAGAATTGTTGGCTTCACGTGCTGTCTTGTTCTATACGCAGGACTGGTCACTCTACATGAATCGTGATATTGCGAATCACAAAGTAGACGATGCCTTGCTCAAAGAGGTTGAAAAGGCAGCCGGGATAGAAAAACAACATCTTATGAACTTCTATCCTGGCCTAGACAATGCACGGTCCAGACTCCACTGGGCGTCGCGTCGCCGTACCACTCGACCAGAAGACATTGCCTACTCCCTCTTTGGAATCTTCGGCATCCATCTACCGATCATCTACGGAGAGTCTGCCAAGATTGCACTCGGTCGTCTTCTAGCAGAGATCATATCACGTTCCGGAGACGTTTCTGTCCTGGATTGGGTTGGGGAGGCATCGTCGTTTAATAGTTGTTTCCCTGCCGATCTCGTGCCATACCAGATGGTACCCCGTATCCATCCCATCCCCGGCGACTCCGCCAGACCCAATGACCTGGAACCTGAACAGGCACGGAAATTGTACGGTAAACTTGCGGGGTTACCTCGTGCTGGATTTGGAAACAACAAGCTCACGCTACCCTCCATCATCCACCAAGTTACGGCAGTCATACTGCGAGGGTCCTTGACTAGCCCCTCACGTTACACATATGCCATTCACGCTTCGGGCCTGACGCCCCTCGAGATCACACTGTCGGTTAACCTTGACAAGGGTGCCAGCAAATATATTCTCGCTCGCCCTTGGCATCCAAAAACACTTCCAACGCAGGCCAGTGGTGATGAAGATGCTGCATGGGAGTTGCTGGAACAGCTGAAGCAGCCATTCAACGCACTTCTACTCAAGAAGTTGCCTCACAATGAATATAGGAGGATCGCGAGTGATTGTATGATTACTGCTCGTCCTCAGGATCTGAACAGTATCTTGGATAGTCAAGTGCTGATCCCGGAGATTGTATAGGTCATTCTCGAATGGAGTCTTACGCAACGCCCCTTGAATGATGCCTTGTCCTAGCGCCATTTTATACCTCTGTTTATACGGGCATATCCCCGTGAAGAATAGCACCAGTCGCACTAGTATCGGCAACACTTTCATTTACCATGTATCCGAAGATGAGATCAAGAATATCAGTGGTTCGAAGGCAGCGGTGCATACTGTGTGGTGGAGAATGTACAACCACTGCGGAAATGGGTGTTGATTTGGTCCGGATATAGCCGGGTCAGTCGGTAGTCGTGCTATATGCCGGGGATGGCCAATGTTAATAACACATCTGAAGTGCCTAGAGAGGCGAGAAGGCGTGGTTAGGCGGTTCGACGTGGGTTGCCTGGCAGTATAACCACATCTCGAGCTATCAAGTTGGGAACAGGGATTGCCGAGGACGATCTGCCAACTGCTTCAATTCGCCAATGCATAGGTTGGATCAGTCGACAACGTAACTCGAGTGTCACCATCAAGCCAGATTCTGGCCCGTACTCTTGCAAGGCCTTGGGCTACTTTGTACGCTTCCCCACCCCGCTCAGGAGAGTAGCCTCCAGGGCTAACGCGAGAAGCGGGTAGAGTACCTTGTTCTGACCCGGTTCTGGTCTTTTGTTTTTACACGCCGAGACCTGAAGCCGACTTGGCAAAGTGGCCAAAGCGGAAGGACCTGCGAAGGTGCAGAATGGCTTGGACGAAACGTGGGATACCACGGTTTGGAACAATCCGACTAATCCAATGAGGCGGGTTTACGGACAAGAAACTTGCTACCCACATTGCGGGATTGCCAACAACTGGAAAAACGTGCGAGTGGTTTACAGATACAAGGCAGTGAACATGTTGTTCTCGGTGAGGACGGAGGAAAAAAATGTCCAGAAGGATTGACTGTATTGTCTTCGCCAAGCTGTTGTCATTGCGGAGCTCGAGTAAGAGCCACTGTAGGTTACAAACTTGAGTACATGGTAGTGACAAGTGCAGAGCAGTGGTCCTGAGACTGTGATTCACCACCTGGCGCATTTGACCGAAAGGTAAGTCGGAGTAGTTGATAAGGATTTTGTCACCAAGCCAAGTTGCGGTCCTTCTTCCTAGAAACCTCCACGAACTTCTAATCCGCTGAGAAGAGCCACACACGTGGAATGAAGAATATCGTTTCCGCCTCTTCCAGCTGTCTTCCAAAAGGCTATTTTTGCCAGTCAAAATGTCTCGGCGTTAACTGCACAAAGGGTAACATTCTGCAAGTGGCAGTATCAGCGGTGCTAGACGTGCGATTGTGGAAGAAAGCTCAAACTCAACAGAGACGTGGGGTACCGTCAAACAGGACGTTCAAAGGGAAATTCGACGAAGTGGCAGGAACAATTGGATTTTTTTGGGACGGCGATGTGGCGACGTGTGGCTTGTTTGCGAACAGAAAATTTGGCGGCCATCTCGCAGATATTCGACGAGCACTGGAACCGCACAGACAACCATAAGAGAAATTTAATTGTCACCTCGCCCTCGACGAAGGGGAACCGATGAAAAGTACCCAGCGGAACAGACTACATTGTGGTTGTGAGAAGACGTGTTTGTCTGTGTGTCACTATCGTCAGCCTAGCCGCCGGCGTTTGCGGAGTTCGAGGGAGGACCCACACCAGTACACTCTTACACCAGACCCACTCCCTCCAGAATTTCTGACGTCTTGAATACACCGCATCTCTTGCTACGGCATGCTCTGTCGCGACATTCGGACATTATTTCGTTGAAGCGCAAGTGGCAGAACCCAGAAATTCTCGGAGAACGCTATCGCACACTTCAAATCTTGCGCCTACCTTAGACTCAAAATTCCCAGTCAATCGCCCGCCAGTTTCTGTGCATGACAACGAATGCCAGCTCCTTGAATATCGAGAAGGGGGTCGCCACGATCCCATTCGGCTCCAAAGCAGCATTTTTCGTGACAAGGCGCCACGGTGAAAAATTCCCGCAGTTTCGCTATGAAGTGTAGGTTGGTCTGGCTTGTCGCAGAACTCACTCGATGCACGCCAAAGCATCCTGGCATTTTCTGATTCCTGATCGAGTTCAAAAAGTGACCACGGGGACGGGTTGAGGGAAGTCGCCGCTTGGGGGTCGCACAGATGCAGTATGACTAGTGAGTGTCTTGATTCACTCAAATACACTCCATTCATTTGGAGGGACGATCGGACGAGAGTACTGACGCAGCCTCGGTTGATGGACAGATTCTTGCTGATAGCTCCACCTTGAGATACTTGAAGCGAGCAATTTCTTTCATTGGCTCAGTGTCTTCTATCACACTGGTGGTCTTGGAAAAGAGCATCGAGACATTCGAGGGCACACACGTTGAGTTGCACTTCAAGTCTCATGATGGTGGTGAGCAACTTGCCTGCGGAACTTCAGTGCGCTATAGCAGCAGCGTGACGTGACGAGCCCCTTTTTTCTGTGACAGGTCACGGAACATGTCTCACCCACTAGTACTGGGTCCACGTCGAGTTCGCATTTGCGACAGAACTAGGAAGATGGTGTAAAGCATGTATATGACCCAGCAATGCGTACAGGAGGATACGTTGACGGTGACCCTTTGTAGTGTGGGTCGTTTTGGAAGAAACAGAGGACCGAAAGGATCACCGCTGGACCTGGCACCACATAAAGCCCAGCTGCGCCGTCGAAACTCTTTCTATGCTGTTGATGATGGAAATCTGGAATTTGGCCGCTGTCGTAGGAAACATACGATGTAAAACAGGAAGGTCTGTCTTTTTGCTGCCCCTTTAATAGGATGGTGGTTCCGAATGGATGGTCCATCGGTCTGTCGTGCTTCTGGGTTCGTCGTGGGTGGGTGGCTACGAAGGCAACTTATTCGGACAGGGGACATTTTGCATTTGCATGGGCACGGCCATAGTGCCTGGGACCCATAGGATGTTGCCGCGGAAGCAAACGTATGTTGGCCGAGTGCATGTGGCGAATGTCAATTCGAATAAGCGCCGAGAGAGGTCCCCGTGTCCAGGTCTGAACCCTGGCGGAGTCTGCAACATGGACTGTTGACTCAATTTGCGGCTTGACTATTCCTTTTTTTCCCCTTCTGTCGCGTATCTTGGACCCCGTTTTTA
Organism: Pisolithus sp. B1; assembly: GCA_024663435.1. NCBI lineage: Eukaryota > Fungi > Basidiomycota > Agaricomycetes > Boletales > Pisolithaceae > Pisolithus > Pisolithus sp. B1. Next base: position 102,275 of record JANFAA010000089.1, read on the forward strand.
GTATTTATGCCCTACATTGCAGCACCAGACCTCTGGTGTCTTCTTTTTTTTTTCACCCTCTTCGCTCTGCAATCTTTCCCGCCACTTCGGATGGACTCTGGAAAACTTCCAAACTACAGATCATCGTACTTGTTTAGGTTTCATCCGTACGCGAGGGTGAAGCCATCTGCTCGCGAGCTAGTGATGGTGAGTTCCGCCGCCTGCAGAACTCGTCAATTGGGATGTTTAATACAGTGGCTAGGCCGCTCTGTACCCCGACGACGACGACGGCCCCGTGTCTGACGAGCAACCCTTTATCCCATCATATGGAACTGTCGTCCCCGACTCCGTGGGTTCTTAGTCACAACTCCAATATCGTTCTATTGATCTCCGCTCCAGAATCCGTCTAGTATCATCGCTCAGAGTCTGGACAGTGCTGTCAACGTCACGCACTCCGTCAATGCGCCCCGGCGGAAGCTGAGCATGTCCACCTTGGTGGTCGTAAGTGCAGCCGCTTTCATCGCAGGATTAGGTTCATTGTCGTTTGCCTAGGACCTAGCGCTGTTGATGTGTCGCAAGCCATCCCCTACTGCTTGACCGCGAGTGGGGAAGGGGTTCATCCCAATGCCAATCATCATGTATATTATCGAACCTACAAAATCATAGAAACTATGGATTAATGTGAACCTACCTTCCCATGGAACGAGTTCTCAACTTGTTGGAGACAGACGTGTATTGCGTATTGTAATGTACACTCAGTTCAGTCTGCTTATATCGACTTCAATCTCTTTAGACGGAAAACAGCGAAATGGATATGGTGGGGGATCATGCAGACTTCAAAGAGGGACATCATGTCTGATAAGGACTTGGCTTTTTTTTTTGACACTGTCCCAAATCGCTCATCGGGTTAAAAAGACTAGATAGATGAATCTGAGTGGGTCGTGCATCTTCAACCCATCGTTCAGTACGATCAACGTGGACAGTGCCCTCATGGTGGTGAGGACGCCGAGACTGACACGACCGACACAAACGAAGGCAAGGGAGAATTCACGAGCTAGCAAAGCGTGGTTCGTTTTGGGAAAGAACAGCACGTGAAGACTCGAGCTTGAAAGAAACTAAGGGACGGCATCATGGATGCGAAATGGGCAAGCCGCAGCGGGAAACTGATAAGTGAAACTTCGTAGAACAAAATGGAGAACCGTAAATCCTCTCCCGGAATGAACACAACGCCTCGGGGAAAGAATGCGAGGACACGGCCTATCATCGCCAAGGCAGAGCACAATGCACAAGCATCCAAATTGGTAAGGAGATAGTCTGCAGGCTCATACACATTACGGACCATCACCAGGGAAAGCATTGAACGGACAATGTAATCGAGTAGACCACACTAGTAACTAATATCTGGGAAACCACGATGCTTAGGCAGCGTCAACGATTTCAACTTTAGGTGCGAGAATCCTAAGGTATTGTTCCACCGCCCGCCCCCCTGTCATGCGAGAGTAAGCAATATCGAGTGCCTCAAGAGACAGCGACAGCGTTTGCGGCTCTTCCTCAGGCACAGTCCTCGCATCGATCTGTATGCCAAGTGACGAAAGTTGTTGGCAACGCTGCAAGAGCTCGTGTATACCTTCCAGCGATACGCGCGGGATGTCCTGTGAGGACCCGTACAGGTACAAAACTTCGATACCTGGCCACGAGTGTGTGATCTTCGTGACGAAGGCATCGTCGATATCCAGTGTACCGGTAACTCTGAGTTTGAGAACACGCAAGTGGCGACATGCAAAGAGAACTGCTAGTGGCGATTACGGGAGGTCATAGAAAGGATCGCGGAAGTCCGCAGGAAGGATCAGCGATCGATTGGAAGGGGAGGAGCACTGTATGTTGAGTGTTGCCAAAGTTTGGAGAGCGTTCGTGGACGCGTTCGACCGCCCGAAACAGCGCGTAAATGTCACTCTGAGTAGCGGGGGAGCGCCAAGAAACCTTGACAGAACCAAGATCGGAGGAGGTGGTAAAGGAAAGCAATTTGGTGACCAGATTCAAAGTACCGACGTCGAGGTCCAAACGTTGGAG